>JAZKJV010006306.1:0-132729 GCA_037367405.1 Ottelia alismoides | reverse complement strand
TTTTGTCTGGCATGGCATAGTTGTCTCCTCGAAGTACATGCCTCTTTACATCTCTTCTTTATGTTTGGCATGTACTTAATGGTCTATAGCAATGGCATTTCAAGAACAAGATTCTGAATGATTTGCACAACATCAAGATCCGACAAAGATATTTTCAAATTTTTAATTTTTTTGGATTTTGCCAAATCGTCTGGAAAAAGAATATGTACAAAATCAGAATTAGAAGAAATAGTGTTCTTTTTTATAGAACCAAAAATCTATGTCTGCATCAAGCTGAATAGCCAGATAACAAAAAGTAAGATATTCACTCGTCTGAAATGGTGGGCATCCCAAAATAACAAGTGAGGCTCCATCAGTTCATTCTAGTTTGGCTGAAGTGTTGTCCTCTCCATTACTGGTTGGTTGGTACTCAAGCTGTTGCTATCCTCTTTTTGTTGTTTTTAGCTTTTTTCCATTTTTTTGCTTTTTTCCTTGTGCTTCTCCTTCTTCTTCTTGCCCACCTGGTCCTGTTGCTGGTCCAACTGATGCAGAAGAGGATGATGACTCACTCATGGAAGCTTTATTCTTTCCCTTCATTGTTGTAGATGGTTGCAAGTCCTACCGCTCATGAGAGTAACACCATTAGATAATAAAGCATCATGCACATATGACTCTTTCGATTTGGCAAGGACATCATAAACTACCTGCTCACGGTTTCTGAAATTATTAGGGTTTGCTTCCACTTGTGTTAGAATTGGGATCTTGGTAGCTGTGAGGTCATCGATCTTCTGATTCATCTCTACGAGGATTTGACAAGTTGAGACAAGCAGTCGAGGGTGAGGTTCACAGGAGGAGCGTATGATGGTTCAATATATTGGCCATGTTGAGACAGTGAGTGGTGTTGAGGTTGTTGATAAGGTTGCTACAAAGGATACTAATACGGAGAATGGTACCGTTTGTTATGAGGGGGAGGGTGCTGGTATGGCACATCCGAGTACTGTTGGTTTTGCTAGTATTACGGTTGTTGAAACTGATTCTGTCTCCAACCATGTTGATAGTGAGGTTGGTTGCTACCTTGGATAAACCTCCCTCCTTGTTACTGAGGGAAAAGAAGAGAGTTGGCAGACTGACCCCGTTGAGGTCCGCCTAGACGGGCCAGCTGCGCATCATTGGACCAAACTCCATTCACCTTTTGAATGAGATGTGGTGGAGGAGAGCATGGATCTGTGAGGGTCTAGAGTTCTGGCTAGTATACAACCAGCTGGTGCTATGACTATTGGGGCGAAGATGGCTATGGGTCTTGAATGTAATATACGTGTTGAATCGCTGGTTGCACAGGACTCGGCTGGGGAGGTTGTGGCGATGATGGTTCCTTTGTCTTAGTAGGAGTGGCAGCCGATGCAGACATAGAATTGCAAGAGCTTATTGTACTTACCAGCAGCTCCATCTGCTTGGTAATCTAATTAAGTTCGTCTAAATGTTGAGTCCTTCATTCGCTCACAATGAGCCTCTCAAGATCATGTGATTGCTTTTCAATGATATCCACCTTGGATAAGTGGCTCCCAATAATGCTCAAATTTGAGCTCTCGTCCCTGTCCTGCTCGTGTGCGGATGCCATGTGCACTACTTTCTGATGTACTTGTGGATACCTATTATATGCACAGGATGATGATAGGGTAGCTTCTCCTTCAGCCATTTCTTCAAAAATCTGCAAAACCACATCCTTATCCTTATTGAAGTGTGAACCACCGCAGACAGCATCGACGAGCTTCTGCTTTCAATAGTGAGTCCACCAAAGAAATGTTGGACCAAACTGGTATGCGGAATATCATGATGTGGAAACTTCTCTTAGAGATCGGTGAACCTCTCCCAAGCCTCATGATCGAATTCGTGGGATGCTTGGGTGAAGTTCGCAACACGATCTCGCATCAGATTTAACCACACGAGAGGATAAAACTTGTGCAGAAAGGCTGATTTATGTTCCTCCCACGTGATGACAACCTTCCCCAAATGATTTATCCAATGAAGAGCCTTGTCTTGAACGCAAAACGAGAATGTTGTCCTTTTAACTACGCTTAACGAAATGTTAGGGTAGTGTGTGGTTCCACAGATACGCCCAAAGTGTTGAAGATGAATATATGGTTCCTCATGTGCATTCTCGTGGAAGATGGGAAGCAAATCCAAGAGTTGAGGTTTCAACTCATGGACAGTAGGTATCTGAATCCATTTTGTCATCTGTCAGGCATCGGGGTTCTACGTCTCCTTGAGGGTCGGCATGGGTTGCCCTCCTCGTGGTTCATCTCCTTCTATATGGGTCCACCTCTGAGTTCTTCTTCTTCTCCTCCTGCTCCTGGCTGGTCTCACCTTCTCTTGAGATCATTCAGCATGTCATGAAAGGAACATGGGCCAATGCATAGTCGGTGAGTTGTTATTGTATTCCCTGGATGGAGGCAAAGAGTTGTGCATTCACCACATTCTGATCTGACTGCTGGCTTGATTGTAGGTGTGGTGGGTGCTGAGGTCCTTTCCCTTACCATTCAGAGCCATTTCTTTCTTTGAATCAGAGTCTAGATCTGACACAATATGTGGCTCTAGATTGGGCTCTAAATCTGCACAAGGAATGATGTCCTGATCAGTCTGTATGGAAGTGTTGAATGAAAACAAATCAATATGTGTTAAGGTCAACACATATTTCATTAAGGACGGATATGTATAAGGAGTGAAACCAATTTCCATCCAAAATGGGCAGATTTCGGAACAAGAGTGATTTCGATTTATTGAAGAAGGTGAGGAGTCTGGAGAGTGGTTTGCAGAGTCTGAACCGTGATCTCGGAATCGCCCTGGATTATTGGAGAGGTCGACCACATGGAATCGATGTCGGTGTCAACGGAGTCCTGACTAAGTCATCCAAGGGTCACCATCTCGAGGTCAAGAGGAAGATCGATAATAGATGAATGATACGGAGGTCAACAAGAAATAAAAAAGAGTAAAAAATAGTAGAACATCTCAAAGTGAGTGGAGATCAAATGAGGATAAAAGAAGATAAAATGAAGGCAAAATTTACACCAATGTGTGGGACTTTGATCTTGGACCTTAATCTAAATCAAACAAACACCAGACAAGTTTTGAATTCACCAACACAACCTAAGGGAAGTTGTAAGAGACAGAGTATTTTTATCTTTTAAATTTTATGGTTGTATTGCAGGCAAATCTTTTAACAATTCCTTAAGTACTCTATCCCTATAGGAGTGTACCTCGTACATCTTCCACCTCATTTGTAACATGTGATCTGCATGCTTAAAAGTCCTTGATCTCATGCTTGGGGGGCTACTTAGCCAAATAATAGAGATAGGAAGTCAATAGGCAAAACCAGTACTTCCCTCGTAAGAGAGGTACTCATACGTAAACCGATGAGACAGACACATCCATGAGCGCGTGGACTAAGCTCGGTATTCAGACCAAGTCGATGTTCCACACAAGGCGAGAACACCGCCGATGACATGGCCCTACTCGATCACATACAATAGAAGCGACAATACTTCGTTATCCCGGGGGATAATCAAGGCGTAGAGATCAGGATTTGGGCTCTATCCTTAGGGAGTCGCGCCTCGCTCTGTTTAGAGTGTACCTAAAAGCGTTGGGGACTTTATAAATTCAAAACAAGGATGTCTATTACTGATTTTAATTAAATTCAAACTTTATTTAGCAGTCCCTTGGTTTCATATATTTTTGGGGGTTTCCACTTTTTTAAGTATTTTTCAAAGAAATCTGCCTAACGAGTTTTTTTGTATTTTCTTTTGATCTTAAATGTGATATCAAACATGGGGGAGAGAACGGAAAAGCAATGCAAGTGGACACAAAAGTGGAAATCTCACTCTCATGTCAAATGATGCATGCAAATTAAGAAGACTCACAGTGCTTCTCAGCGCTTTCATGCGGGATGTAAGGTAGAACTGGAATATTTACACTATATGGCAATATGCATGCGATGGAAGCATCCTAAACAAAACTTTCTATTATCGGGAAGAACCAAAGGCAAACTTCTCAAAAGTGGATCCTAAATGTCCATCCTTGGGGGACTCCTCAGTGCCCACCACAATGGGTCCTACAAGTGCTATATGGAGTCCCTCACGGTGTGTGGTTTCAAACTCAAGAAATTTGCAATTAATTTTTGACTAAGTCCAAACGTATATCACTATAGGTACATGCTTCTTTTAGGTGTTTGGACCTAGCTACCGAGTCAAGCTAGCCTAAACTAAGTGCTTCAATCACATAAAATAAATGAAAATAAAGGCGGAAAGCTCAAAACACAAGAAATAAAGTAAAATAAAGGTGAGAAAATATGAAAAACCATGACGAGACCTCCCAAGTGAACATACACCGAAGCAATGGACCTCGTCGGTGTTGCAGTTTCCAAGACCAAAATTATTACAAATATTTATACAAAAATAAAATAAATAACACTCTCCTCACAAAATAAAACAAAAACTCTAAGAGAGTTGCTCTGCTCCTCTCTCTCTCTCTCTTTGTCTTCTTCCATGTGCTCTCTCGATCGGACCGCAAGAGGAAGTGTCGACCTCCTCATAGCTCAGGTGCGTCCACCTCCTAAGAGACAACCTTTGTCATGTGATCCCTCGCAAGAAAGGTAAATAAAGAAAAGTGGTCAGAGCTGATCAAATGATTATAAAAAATATAGAGCAAAAATAGAAGAAAAATGATATGCACAATAATATACACAAAGCTATGTAATCTGTTGCTCCTCGGCAACAACACCATTTGAAATAGCCTAAATCTGAGTGGAGAGCGTCGTACGCTCCACACAAGGAGGGAGCGAATTCGTCGAAGTGACCTCTCACTAAGATCCCAATCTAGATCAACAATCAACCCACACTGAATAATGAAGAAATGCAAACTGAGGTGTGAATAAGAATGTATTATACCCTACCCAACAAGTATGTATAGCAAACAAGCAGGTAGGGGTCGAACACAAGAAGCACGAGACGTAACAGGTATTATTTAAATAGATAAAAATAAAGCAAATGTATACAAGTATGCACAAAATCACTCAATGTGTATGTGGGTTTTAATTAAATAAAATAATTTCTCTTTTTAATTATATGTATTATTTATTTTTTATTTATTTTTTTCATTTTTTTTATTTTTAGTTTCTTTTAAGTTGAAATATATATATATATTAAAGGGAATAATGAGGGCTATATGTATAATATGAATACTCTAAAACATAAAATATAGAATAAATATGCAAAAATTAAAAAATAATCAAAGGGAATTGTCCGTTTATTTTTTTAAAAAGGTTTAAAATAATTATAAGATATTTGTGATAATTAATAATAGTATAAATTATATATGTTGGTATACAGATATATAGGGGTTATATAGGGTATACTATATATAAATATAGATAAAAATAGTTAAAATAGATAAATAATATCTTTTTATATTTTTCAAATATTTTTCTATTTTATTATTTTGTGAAGAAAGGCCTCGACCTTTTTGCTGCCGTCCAACTAGTATATAAGTTAGCTCCTTTGATCCGGCGGGAGGTAGGGAATTTTTCCGTTTTTTGTATTTCTAAAACTGAAAAGAAGGAAAACAGGGATTGTTTAATAAAGTCAAATTGATTTAAGGGTTAAAAAAGGAAATGGTCTCAAAATTTCTCAAAATCAACTTTAAGACATGCCAATATATATAAATAAAAATACAAAATATAAAGTAATATTTTTGGGATTTTTCAAAATATTTTATAATTTTTTTAGGGTTAGCAAGGGTTTGCTAATTTTCTGAGCTTCTTTTGATATTTTTTTTGTTTTTTTGGTCTGTAGTGAGAAAATAGGCTAATAAAAATATCTATTTTTTGGAATTTTTAGAAAAGGTTTTATAATTTTTGTATTTTTCTAGGCAAGAAGGGAATAAGATGTCTCCAAATGATTTTTAGTAAATGATAAATGCAATCAAAATGGAAAATAAAAATGCTAGCATAAATAAGTTGCAAATCATGCACATACACCTTTTTTGAGAACTTTTAGAGCACACGAGCTATGGGAAATCAAAAGAAATATAAATTAAAATTTAATCAACTGACAGGGATGTTTTTGCAAATAAAATAAACATCGGGTGGTGGTCATATGCAATTTAACCAGAAATAATGAACTGCAGCTTAATTTTTCACTATTAAATGGCAAATACATAACCTGAGGGTGCCTAGTTGCAAAATATCCCTCACGTGGGGGTGCACGTGAGGTGACCTAGCATTGAACTTAAGTGTAATATTAAAAAGTCACAAGGGCATACATGCAAATAGTCTACAAAATTTTCTACTTAATTAAATATTTATATAACTATTTAGAAAATACCAAAATGCAGAGGGGGCCTTTGTAATTATACCACTAAAGTATGTATGATCCAACCATCCTCATATAGACACGTGGCAGATCCGACGCTCCTAGACATCAATGCTTCAGCTAGAAATGGAGGGCTCAGATTAAATCTGGACCTCGCTTGAGATCGGAAGGTAGTTGGGCAATGATGAAGAACACGCAAGAATAGGTGGTCGGAGGCTTTGGATTCGACGTATCTTCGTGCTCCGATAGTGGATCGCTCCTCCAACGAGCCTAGCAGTGAGCTAGGACTCCTCCGCATGTAGTAGGCTCCTCCAAGGACGGTGGAAGGGCTCCGAGTGCTCAAATGAGATCCAAGTACCTAGAGGTGCTCCAGGTGATCAGTAGGGCTCTATATGCGTCCTTGGGGTCACAGACCTGCACAAAAAATTCCCTAGCCCGAGGGCTACTTCCTCGACCAAGGAGTTAAGAAAAGAGAGATCTTGCGTGGGATGAAGGCTCTGGCGAAGGGTGACAGAGGGAGCCTCGACTCCTTGATCCACGATGGATCAGGAGGAACAGGCAGAGAAATCGATGGAGAAGGTGAGGGGAGTGAGATGGTATGAATATCGGGGTGAATCGACAGTCAGATCACTGTGATTTAGCCCTGGAGCTCGAGCTTCAGGGAATTGGGGTTTTTTTAAATTAAGACTATTCGAACGATAAGGAGCAAAATTAAAGACATGAATTGAAACTCCAGCTACAATATTACCTAGGAATGACAAGAAATGGGCCTCAAATTGACCGTAGGTCGATAAAGTTAAACCAGTCGAAGCTCTCCTCCGTTGATGGTGAATTCCTTCTTCGCCGCTCCTACTCGCTGCAAAGACTGCCTTTCGGTTGCTGTCACCAAGGGGAAGGTGTTGAGTGGGCTATGAGGGGCTAAGATTCAACGGAGAGGTATCAAACTTGAGAAAATGGTCGACGATGATTTTTATAGGCAGAGAAATGGTGTTATTTGGTCGAGGATTCTAGCTGAATCAAGAACGAGCGATTGGATCTTTGGCCATGCATGATTTATGGATGTTTAATCTTCAGAATTCAAGCAGCATGCCATGGCAGAACATCATGATCTTGAGCGGATAATTAGGCGAAGATCAGGAGTTCTGATAAATTATGGTTCGAGGAAGAGAGAGGGGCCAGTTGAACGAGGTCAACTGGTGGAGGCTTCTGGTTGGTCCACGTGGACCAACAAGAAAATTCCTAAAAAGAAAAAATAGGTAAAATCAATAATAAATAGTAAATGAATAAATTAAATTTTTATTAAAATAAGAAATATGTTTTTAATTTAGCTTAGTATTTTATACATATTTTTTATTTATTTTATGAGGCTTTTTATTGCAAGTTAATATTTACATGTAAAATATAAGTGTAAAGATCTATATTTTAGTATTTTATTTTATTTAAAAATATATATCTTATTATTTTATGAAATTATTTTATATATTTTTAATTTATTGTTAGACACATTTACATATTTTTCTTATATTTTTCTGAGTTTGTATGTACACTTAATTAATTATGTATATATACATTATAGGTATATACATGTAAAATTCATCTATGTATTTAAATGAATTATTTATTTAATTTTATTTTGATGGTGTTATTTTATTTTAATTATGTATATATATTTCAAATTATATTTACAATTTTATAAAAATAAAAGATTTTCAAAAACATAAAGAATGAATATATTGAATATTATATGCATGTATTTTGCACAATATGGGACAAAACCTAACTTTTGAATCTTAGCTCCAAATTAAATGAAACCACCTTCATTAAATAGCTTATTAAAAGTTATATATAATTAAAGTAATTTTGATTCATTTTGATACAATATGGAGAAGATACAGGTCTGTGAAGTTTTTATGTTGTCTTTTTATTTTGTGTGTCTTGGGCACACTGTGCATTATTTTTGTGTAAACTCAATTTTGTATTTTTCTTTGTATTTTTATCTGCAATATTCATGTTGATGGTTTTATTATTTGAAGTGTAAAAATAATTATATAAAATTTGTGCCAAAATACAATTATTGATGAATTTAAAAACTAGGGTTTTGTGTACAACTTGTACAGATTATCTGCCCTATCTCCCCCCACTTTATTCCTTGTCGACCAAGTCATCGTGATGACTGGGTCTCGGGGTCTAGAGTCACTCAACACCTATGGTGTCTTATTTCATTTTCTTTTCTTTCTTTATTCTTTATGTTTGGAATTAAATACAATAAATATGGAGTATTTAATACAGTATTTTGTATAGTTTATTAGGTGTTTATGTCAAATTAATGGTAATACATGTACTTAGCTAGGGATTTAAGGCCAAAATGAAAGAATAAAGGTGATGAAATGGAGATACATCAGGTTCCCACATATGTGGGCATTGGCTGCTAACCCGAACTGCCCTGTGGCGAATGTGTGGGACGATCATTCTTTTCAATCGCAGTTCAGATGCGAGCTTTCAGATCAGCTCTTGGATGAGTTGTTGGTGATGCTTGAAGAGTTGGATAGTGTGGTAGGACCTACAGTGCATCCTAATTGTTGGTGTTGGTGTGATGGAACGTTCTCGATGGGGAAGGTATACATGGCCATAAAGGGCCTTATGACTTTTGACACAGGGGGTTGTGTGGCAGACTATAGAAAGGTGTGGAGAAGGAAAATTATGGCTTGTGTGAAGGTCTTCATGTGGTTGTTTAGAAGGGGGAGGATGTTAAATGGAGTCAGATTAGCTCTCTTCATGCAGACGGGGGATTCTGTTTGTCGTCAATGTCAAGTGGATACCAAGGATACGGACCACTTATTTTCATGTGTAGAAATTTGATGGATGATTGGGACCTGTTTGGGAACCCAAAGGTAGCGATGGATGTTGTTAATGGTTTTTGAGAATCCATTGGTGCAAATTGGAATGGGTCAGAGATTGCAATGATCTGGTCCATCTGGGTGCTTAGAACGAGGGTGATTTTAGGCAAGAACGATGTTATGATGAGAGTATTGTGGTGCTCGCGAAGTCGCTAGTTGAGAGTTGGTGCTTGTAGAATATTCTTGTTGTTTCTCGTGTTAAATTTGTACTATATTTTGATGAATAAAAGGTAAAGTTTTTGGGCACGCACCTACATGGTAGAGATCCTTTTTTCTTTCAAAAAAAGTGGTTTATGATTGAACCCCTCTAATGCTCTGGTGATAGAAGCAGTGGACTCCCACTTTAAGGATCAGGATTCAAACCCCCAACCCTTAACCAGTGTAAAAAGAATAGTTTATGATTATTTATAGGGTTCAATGGGGCTGCCCCCGCCTCATTTTCGGGGGGTTGAAAAATATCACCATGTATATTCATCTATATATCACTCATGTATATCGTTCGAATTTCATCAGAAATAGATACTCATATGCCCTCCATCTAGAACATGTCGAAAACAACAATGTTTAGACCGTTAAAATTACATGTTCTAGATGGAGGGCACAAGAGTCTCTGTTTCTGACGAAATTCGAATGACAATATGGAAGGATATATAGATGAATATACATGGTGATATGTTTCAAAAAAATAAAAAATTATGAAAAAAAATAGGAGCGAGGGCAGCTCCATTTTTTCCTTATTTATAAATTGGTGAAACATAAGGTGATATTTACTATATTTTTATTTGATGTTAATATCATCCTATTTTTAATTGATAGATAGAGAAAGAAACAGGACCCGTGTTTCATGCAATGAGAAAGATGATCGACCGACCTGTAGAAGAAATCGGATAGCAGTCACATATGAGAGAAAATGGGTTTGCTTCTTCGGAACCTCCAAATAAATCGGTAACAAGAGAGGGATACCCCACGAATGGTCAAGGTAGCCAAATGTAACATCGCCATTATTAAGATATGGTGGGAACTGGGGGTGGGGTGGGGTGGGCAGAGTTAATAATCAAAGGAAGTGCAATACAATAGGTAGATCAGACTGATCAGAAGGAGCCCATCTCGAGTCAGTGCAGTCAGTGGTGTTGGATCTGGCCAGGAGGACTAGGTGATCGAGGAGGTATCAAATCAACAGCTCATGGAGCACACGGTTTACCACTATTGTATTATACCCGAGTAATAACTGTACTTGGAGGAGGAAGAAGAAGAAGACGAACCCACACGTGTGATGACACGACCACATAGGAAGCAGGCCCTCGTGTGGCATGCACACCGAAACCAAGATTCCCCGCCGAAGGGCTTCACGCGCGCGGATGAGACCTGGAGAGCTGCAGTTGAGTAGACCGGAGTGGAGGCGACGCGGGCAGTCAACGTCAGGTAGTGTCCCCTCCGCCGTTGGGGTCATCTCTTCGCGAGAGAGAAAGAGGAGAGCTGTTGACGTGATTGATGGATGGACTCCGTATGTAAGTCTGAGGAGATGTACCCGTCACGTCTGTCGCACCCTCTCAGATGCTGATACAAAATTAATCTTAGATTTACATCACCTCACTCTGATCATATCAGGTCAGATCACACACTTTTCTCTTAAGGCATTGGTAACATGGAAGATATGGGATAAGTTTGAACAATAGAAATAGATTTTCGTGATTATTAGTTTTTTTTAATTTTTTTTCTAATAGGATTCGAACCCTGTTCTTTTAAAGTGGGAGTCACTTCTTCTACCACCAGACCATTAGAGGGGTTCTCGTGATTATTAGTTTGAAGGGATGCTTGCTTGTAAAATTAATTAAGGATTTTTATATCTATAAATTTGAGTAATTCCGCAATTACAATTATAATCCTATGTAATCTTAAATTACATAAGAAACCTCATATAGTCATTCCGTCTCACATCCACAACCCTCCGTTTGTTTTTTCGTTAACCTAACCATTTCATTGGGTTAATCTAACTTAAAATCAAAAGTAAAAATAAAAAGAAAAGAAAAATTGCGTGGAGAACGAAGGGCTTGCAGGTGTGGGAGACCGAAGCCTTCCATGCGGTGATGGGAGCTTGCAGGCGACACTGCGAGGACTTGCAGGCGTAGAGAACGAAGGCTTGTGGGCGGAGAGAGAACTAGCAGGAGGCAGGGCGGGGGACTTGTCGTGGGGTTGCAGGCGAAGGCTTCCAGGCTCCCTGGGGGGAGGAAGTGGCTTGAATGGTGTGGGGGAGGGGGGTCTTACAGGCGACGTGAGTGGTTAGCGGCCTTGCCGAGTGGGGGTGTGTTGTTCTTGCAGGTGGGCGGGGGGGGCTTGCAGGTGTCGGGGTGAGGGTTTGTAGGTGACGGGGCGGGGGCTTTTCGGCTGGGGTGGGGGGTTCTCTGCCTGGGGAGGTCTTCGGGAGGCTAGGTCGGCTTCCATCAGGGGGAGGGTTGGCGAGGAAGGTCCTGGCTGGCCTGGAGGAGGTGGGCGGGGGGAGGTCAGGGTCGGCCTGGTCTGTAGGGGGGTTGGGCGACGGTGATGGGTCGGCAGGGAGGAGGTGGTGGTCGACGGGGACGAGGGGGGAGGAGGAGGTGGTCGACGGGGAGGAGGGGAAGGGGAGGAGATGGTTGTCGACGAGGAGGAAAGGGGAGGAGGAGGTAACCGGGAGGAGTGTACTTATTTGTAAATAATAGAACTTATTGGGTAGAAAATGTAAAAGGTTTGTCGGATACCGTCATAATTTACGGAATATTAGATGGAAGCTAACTCCAGGGTTATGGGTGTAAGAGTTAAGACTCTTGAGGGGTCTGGATGTAATTCACGATTACGCAGGGTTATGGTTGTAATTGTAGATAAAAATCTCATTTAATTATTAGTTTGTGGATGGAGTTGTTATGATGCATGTGATCTTACTGAAATTTGATTGGATTGTTTTTTAACTATTTAATGATATAGTATTTTTATTTGTTTGTTGAGGAGAGAGATTTTTTTATTTAAGAAGAAGAGATCCCTATCTTAGTAGCGCGTATATGGGCAGGTCCTAAATAGATGATCCTTCGTCTGCTGACGGGTCGTGATAAAAACGGGGAAAGTGACGTCATATCTGTGGATTCTTTGCGCAAGTCTTGTACCCGTAGATAGGCATTGTGAGATGAGATTCCACATGCAAAGTTTTGCTCAGGAATCCAATCCTTCCCATGCCCATATAAATTTTATTTTGCTCAGGAGGAGCTGACTATCCATGCAGCTTCTTTCTTGGGATAGCTATTGATAAGCTGATTTGACTGTGAAAGCCCCTCTAGGATATGGTTTTCATACGATTGTATCAGGTTGGCTCTATCTTATGGTGATGGCAAGTATTTGTTGGGTTATCATTAGATTGAAATATTTTGTTAATATTGAGATATTCCAATTACTACATGTGTCCATGAATTAAGAAACATTGCTAGGCATACAATCTACATACATTTTGGGAGTTATAGGTTCGTCATAATGGGGTAGCCATTTGTCTCTCTCCATATGATGGCAGAGGCCTAATTAGATGGATGGTATTGCTAAAAAGAAGGGGTTTGACCTGCATGAGCGCCTTCCATATGGAAGAGAAAGACTATGTCTATTTCGCCGCCCAAAAGTCTTCCTTAGGATATTATTTCGTTAGGCTCTGTTTGGTAGGAGAATAAGCCCTGGAATAAGGGGTCAATTCTCCTCTCGACACAGTTCCAGTGGTACGACTATTCCCCATTATTCCATCTTATTTCACTCTTATTCCTATCTTTATCCCACCTTACCTACCTTTATTTCACTTTATTCTCCTTATTCCTATCCTCCAGCCGAACAAAGAATAGACCCTTATTCTCCTTATTCCCCATCCTTATTCTTGCTTATTCCCGAACCGAACGTGCCCTTAGTATAATATTCTTCCACAAGGCCATCCGACTAGTCTCCAATTGTTTCCATGCAAGCTTTAAAATCAATGCAATATTCATGTCCTTAGCCTTTCGAATACCTAGTCGGCCTAGATGTTTTGGAATAGTTATTGATCGCATGACTTAATATAGCAGTGTCTTTGATCATCCTGAAATCTCCACCAAAAGTCTCTTGCCAGGCCATCCATGAGATTGCAGGACTTCATTGGTAGGAGTGGCATACTCATGATATGGACCAGGACAGAATTAAGGGAGTTGGCAATAAGGACTGTTCTTCCTGCTTGGGAAAGGACTTTACCTTTCCATCTGGCTAGCTTTAATTGTATTATGTTGATGACTTGCTTATTATGCTGGGTTGAAATTCTGTCTACAGTAAAGGGATGCCTAAGTATATTTCATCCTCGAAGCTATTGTGCACCTTGACTCTGCCCATAATGGCTTCTTGAGTCTGCAGAGGGGTGCCTTTGCTGAATGTGATCTTGGACTTCTGGTGATTGACTTTCTACCCTAAGAATTTCCCATATGTTGTAAGTATTTGTATAATGTTAGTCGCCTCCTCTATAGTGGTTATACCAAAAATTATCGTATCGCCTGTACAGATGAGATGTGAGACCATCCTAATGGCTCGATGTATGTTGTATCCCGATAGTTTTTGTGTGTGCGTGTGTGTAAAGGCTTTGGTCCATGAGTCTTGATAACAGTTTGGTGCTAAAAACGAACAAAAAAAGGGGATGAGGGACAACCTTGGAAGTAAATTCGTCTCAGCGGTACCCGTGGAAACTTATTCCACGGACCCTCAGGCGAACTTATAATTTGTTAAATATCTCAAGGAAGCTGTCACTTCAAGTCACGGCTTCCATTGGGGTATGTTTACATGTGATATATTTACATGGAAGCCGCCTCTTGAAGAGGCGGCTTTGGCCAAAACCGAAGTCGCATCTTCAAGAGGCTGCTTCCATGTGTTTTTTTCCCATGTAAATAAACCCCAATGGAAGCCGTGACTTGAAGTGACGGCTTCCTTGAGGTACTTAACAAATTATAAGTTCGCCTGAGGGTTCCGTGGAATAAGTTTCCACGGGTACCGCCCAGACGAATTTACTTCGACAACCTTGTCGTAAGACCCTTTTCGGGATAATTCTGCTTGTGGGTGTGTCGTTGATGAAGAGTCTCAAAGCACATGTAGTTATGTAGGAGCTGACTAAGTTAACGAACCTTGTGGGGATATGAAGTTGTCTCATGAGATCCAGGACAAATTGTCATTCCATCTGGTTAAAGGTTTTCTCCATGTCAATTTTGTTAGGGCTAGAGTCATATTAGGATTAGGAATCCCAATAGAATGAGACTCCTAATCCTAAGGTATCGTTCGGCAAGGGGGTTAAACTCCCCTTTGGAGAGTTTACCCCCCTTAATCCACCCTCCCTCTCTCTCATGTGGGCCCCATTTTATTCCTTTTTTAAAAAAATTAAATAAATCAATTTTACATCATCAATATAATAAAAAATAATATATTATACCATCATATCATATAAAAATTATAAACTATTCCACTTCTACTCACTTTTCCAAACTTCAATACAATCACATCACAATAACTATTCACTTTTTCAAACTTTAATACTATCATATCACAACAAACTATTTTTAACACACCCCCAGTTTAACCCTCTATCCAAACACCAAAACCCAAAAACGGGTTACCCCCTACCAGTTTAACCCGCCTTCACCCGTCCTAATGAGATCAATTAATATCAAAGTATAGTTAGTACCGCTTCCATTCTCAACAAACTTTAATAGTCATATACTTAGTCTTTGTATTCCTTGAATTCGTACTATGAATTATTCCTGAAAATCTGACTAGGATCCAACCCTGGTAAGTTTGAGGTGAAACGTTGCACATTTTACAAGGAGATCCCATGGTGATAAAAATACTGAAAGCATGTGTTCGGAGAATTTGCAACTGCCCCACTACAAGTATCGTTATTTGCATTTGTTCCCCTTTTATTGCATTTTAGGTTATTTTATTTGCAGAGAGAACTCCAGTTGTGCATTGAATTTTGATCCACTTTCCTTTGTTACTTTTATTTCCAGAAAGTTGCTTGTTGTAGTGCTTATTCTCTGTTTATTGCACAATTTTTCATGTTTTATCTATTGGATTTAAAATAGCGAAAAATGCTTGAATTTGTGACTTTTCTCATTTAATTCATAGTAATTAGTGATTATTCCTAAAAATTCTCAAAAATAGTCATAGCTTATGCCTCTACCAGTGCCCTACAACATAACCGAAATGAAATGAAAATTGTTTTCAATTCCTTAATTAACTAAATGTTTGATTTTGGTATTTAATTCATAAAAAGTTCATTTTAGATCATTTTGCAAAAATAAGATATTTCTGTGTTCCTTGTAACGTCTAGTATCTATGATAAATTTGATTTGCATAGTTATGACGATCTCATATTTTAAATTAATTAAATACATAAAATCAGTCAGTGCAAAAAAATTCGTAATAAGTTCATTCTTTATCAAAAATTCTCAAAACTTCACACTAGGAGTATTTTATTATGATGCATTTACTGTCCAAATTTCATTGAATTCCATTGCATGAAGATTTTAAAAATATTGTTCAAAAATAAAAAAAAATCATGTGCATCTTTCTATTAGCTTCCTTCGTGACATTAAGGGCTCATTTGGTTGCCATGTTACCTTGGGGTAATCTGGCATACCCCTTGCACTATCCCTACTTTCTTGAGTTGGAATTAGTTTTATGGACCGCACAATTTCTTTGTTATAATAATTTTTAACCACATTCAAATAAAAAATATTAACATAAAAAATATATTATAATTATTAAAAAGTTAATATGAATAATCAATGTCACGTCACGTCACATTTATCATTCAAACACTTTCCAACCATCCTAACCGTTCAAACAGGTAATATTCACACGATGTTACTCTAACCCAATTCACTTACCAACATGCCCTAAAAATAAAAAAACAGTTTTGTGTAGCATTTTGGATACTCTACCATGGAAATATAGTAATTTGCGAAAATATATCATTTTCATATTTTGTAGGTAATTATGACTTAAAATGTTGCATTAAAACCATATATTCATGTCGATTTCATTATTATTTTATCCAAATTTAAACATACCCGAAAATGTTTTAAGACAAATTTATTTATCCCTAAATCAAATATACTTTTTGCCTAATTTTTTAAGTTGATTTCAGCATAGAATTGAATATTTAAATTTCATTATATAAATTGTATACCTAGGTTTTCAAATCAGCCTATGCACCACTTTGCATCATTTCTTTCTGCCCTGCATAAAAAATGTCAAAAGCTCAAACAAATCACTTGTAGAAAAATTAGTTGCTTTGTTGGATTGTGCTTTAACTACATCTATCAGAATTTTCCTTCCTGTGATCGATCTTGGGCGTGCCCAAGTTAAAAATATATTACGATTAAAATTCTACACTTTGTGTAGTTTTTTATTAATCGAATCAGTACTTGTAATACAAAATGATTGAATTACGCAAAAGGGAAATACACTTTTCAAATGTCATCGTTTCCTGGGATGCATGGGTTAGGATCCATCACCAAGATAATCTACCGATTAGGTTTTCCATCATATGGGGTAGTCTGACACCCGAGGCTACGTATTTCATTTCTTGACTTGTTTTGTAATTGTTTTGTTATCTCATCTTGCATAGGCAATGTATTTTTGTTGCTTACTAACACTTCTTGCCGAGTTTGAGCGATACGATCGATTTTTAGGAGGTGATTGATCCCTATCACGTTAGTGTCACTTTCTAAGGAGTGGAATATGTATACACCGTATAATACTTAACTTTTAAATTAGGGTTAAACTAAATTATCACCCCTAATTGAGATCAACATGGAGACTCCATTCTTTAATCAATCTTCTTGATTCTAGTTTCATATTTAAAAGGCCCTCAAACTCGTTACGACAAATCCCCTTCTAACTAGAATCTCCAACAACCTTAACCCTCGTCTAAATCCTCATTCACTGAACTTGGATTGCCTCTTCAAGCAACATTAACTAATCCAACCACGTTGACCTACAAGTGAAGAAACATTAGAGGTGAATAATGTTTATGCAAAAATGGTTAAATTTAAAGAAATTAGATCAACAAGCAAGCCACGGTACACAAGGATTTATACAAGTCCACCTTTCCTTGGGGTTGCATCCTATGCCTAGGCTTGACATGCTCAGGGCTTATGAACTCACGATACAAACTACTTCTGTTGTAGTCTAAAGTATTTACAAAGCGTACAACTTACATATTTATCTTCTATACAAGAAAAAAAGCTATCACGAAGAACATCTCAATGTACAAAACATCAAAACAATGATTTATCTTCTTTTTTAGAAGAAATGCATTCACGCAAAGTGCCTTGTAGCCAAGAATAAAGTATAACACAATTATTCTAACATTTCCTTTGAAACTTGCAAAATGTAGATGCAAATCAAGATTGTCGTCGTAGTAGACGGCTTTTGAACGAGAAAAGCTAGAGGTCGTGAAGAACTGAGAGTGCTTTGCAAGTCTATATCTTCTTTTGAGCACAGAAGAATATCTCACAAGATTAGAGACTTGTAGTAAAGAGTAGAGAACCTGCACTTTTGGTATGTGTTGAAAAGTTGAGTATTGGGTCTTTTCATAGGCTTAGGGAGGGTATAAAGATAGCAAAAATCAAATGAATTCAACTCAAAAATGGATGAAGAATCACTTTCTTTGTGGGCGTACCGATGTAACTTGGCATCTAGCAATGCATCACCACAAGTACACAGTGAAGAAAAGGTTCAATGGCAAGTATGTACCGATGTACAAGAATGCGTAATGGTGCAACTTCAGTTACCGATGCACTGATGTTTCATAGTGGCCTTGCGATGCAGAACATGGAGTCAAGCCAGACGAACAGTCAAAGAAACATCAGGACATAACAAAGCCATCAATGATTCGAATGGATCCATGATAGACTGTAAGTGAAAGCAAGAATTTCTGCTCTATGCCAAAGAGACTACTATACCAAGTCCTCCGATATGAAATTTCCTATACAGAATCTAGTTTGAATGCTTCTCAAAGTAGACACAAAGAAAATAAACAACTGTTCCAAAATCATGTTTCTCAAAAGTATAAATACTGAGAAAATCTCAAAAGTTTATAAAATTACACAGCACAATAAAGTGATTCTGAATACTGAGAATTTCATAAAAATACATTATACATACAGAATACCGTCTCAGGAAGATCGGAATGATGTCATCTATGCATCCATCTCAGCTGCTTTCCATGAGCAAAAAGGGCCTCATTTATAACTTCACTTGAATCCTGCAATAGGGAAATTGGGAGGCAAGTTTGATAGATGAAAAGATCCATGCGGAACTGTAGTCTTTTCCTTCTAAGTCGGAAGAAGAAACAGAGCCATATGCTGAGACAAACCCTAAGCCGCAGAATCGACCTTCGGAAACTTCAGCCAGATAAGTATAATATAATATTAAGTCTGCCTGCCACGTTACTACTCATGCTTCAGCCAAAGCACAAGAAACTAACATTTGTAGAAATATTTTCCAGAATACATTTCACAATTGTCTAGCAATTTGACATCAAGAGCTTGAAGACAGAATGAGGGTGCGAGATGATCGGGGCACTGTTCAACCACAGTCGATAGTATAACTGATGATATCTACATTCTGTAGTTACAGAGAAGTGTGGAGCAACCAAAATTGCTGCTTAAATAATCCAAATATCAAAAGGTGGGATTTGACAGCATAATGATTTGGGAATACTAAAACAGCAACTACGGAACACATAAAAACTAAAGTCAGCTTCCCTTCTGTGGTAAATATATAAATGTGTGATTCTACTTAAATTTTGTATCATTGTGTAAGAAACATGCAACTCAACATTCAATAAATTCATACACTAGCATGTCGTAAGACCACCATCTTTAAAATAAAGCTGGCCAAGACCTTTCCAAATGAACTGACCAAAAACTTTTCCAATGGAAAAAAACATCAAGTTCATTGAACCTTCATCCAGCCTCCTGAACATATAAATTATATCAAGCCATCCGTGTAGACCTAATTATTCAATAGTGTGATCCATAACTGAAATGTTATAACTGTAATATACGATAGGATCCACTGTATGACGCGTCAAAGAATTTCGACAAGGGTGTCCCTTTTAACCAGGTAACTGGTCTGTTGGTAGCGGGTGATATCTACCACACAGGAGATCAGGGTTCGAATCTCAGGGACGGGTCTTGGATGTGCCTCTAGTAGAGGTCCATCCCATCTTTCACAAAAAAAGAGGTATCCCTTTTAAACACATGGATTATGGAAGGACAGTCACCTCACAATTGTCACATTGTTAAGCACTAGCCTGACAAGAAACAGCATCTATCCTTCAGAATGTCAAGTGAAACAATAGCAAATTCAGTTAAATCTTGAGTAAGTCTCGTTTGGTTAGGTATGTTCTTTTATGTGTGATACATTAGAAGGTTTCTTCTAGGACAATGTCCTGAATCATGTGCAGCCCAGGTGTTTATCATGGATTTATGCCCATGGCCTAAGGAATCGCAATTAGCACCCTAAATGAATTCTTTTGTGTATTTTTCATATCCCTTCCCTGACTAATCATCCAACCAAATGTGAAATCCCTACCATTATTTAATCCTCATTGTATAATATGGATAAGCATCTTCCATGATAGGATTCCAAAACCCTAGCAAATAGATCCTCACCCCAGCTAACACATGCACCCATTTAGTCGAAAAAGCCTCATTAAAAGCCCTCAAACTCAGTACCAGTGTCCCAGATACCATCCTCCCTCGACCTGCAAATATGCCCACTTTACCCAATGCGGACCACACCCGTCCGCTTGAGCCTATTTCCAAAGAGCCCCCTTTACAACCCCACACCTGCAGCCAAACATAAAAATCAAGGGTAAACATGAAAGAACCGAACACAACAACAACAAACAGCCACCCCTAGAGAGCAAGGAGGACTTCCAACCTAGAAGCTTCCTTTTGCTCTTTCCAACACCAACCCCAAGACGAGAGAACCGAACTCAACTACAAGTTACAACAAACGGCCATCCCTAGAGAGCAACATGGACTTCCAACCTAGAAGCCTCCTCTTGCTCTTTCCAACACTAACCCCAATCATACATCTGCAATAGAAGCCCATCAACGATAAGCCAAGGTAGACTGATGACAATAGTGGGCTCTCAGTGGTCAGTCCCTCTCTACAAAGCACAGCCTCTTATTCCCTAAATCGAAAACCACAACAGAAGATTTCCAATTTATTGAACCTCATTTTGACACCACACCGAGAAACTGCATGAGTGTCCTACACGACGTCTCTGTTCAGGATTTTCAAACTGAACTTATAATAGCTAGGATACCGAGAGGTCTCAAATGTATATTTGGAGATCTAAGGAGAGAAGGTTGATCACTAACAAGGACGGATCTTCTAACTGGAGATGGTTTTACCAAATCACTAACAAGGACGGATCTTCTTACCAGAGATGGTTTTACCAAGGTTTAATAAAGAATGCTGAGGTGATGAATTAAGAGGATAGGTGCAGCTGGAACTGAAAAGACTTAACTGCGTGAGATATGAAGAACAATCGAATCCTAAGAAAAACACCATGTCATCTACACAGTACATGCTGAAGAATCACCACCTGCACCAGCTAGTCCATCGCTGAGAAACATGAAAACAAACCCCCTCATTTAAAATGCATTCATATGTAGGGCATCTGCAGCTAGGATGAACATAGGTTCCTAACAGAAAACCCACGCCTCACACCCAAGCTAGTAAAAAGCAATCGACTAGGCCGATGTCGACATGATTAGTCGAGTCGAGGGGCAGTCGATTCGACGAGGCCTGGTCGACCGATCCGACTAATCGGGCCAACTAGTCTGGCAATTAAGTGGCTGATTTTTAAATACAACTTTTGATGTGTATTTTTTCATGATATCATGTTGCTACATTGTTGTATGTTTAGTTTATATTGTAACTTATTTATTTATATATTTAGTATATAATTTTTGGTTATTTTATGCTAACACGTTGTACTTGGGAGTTTATATACTACTCATGTACAAACGGACCTCGGATGCAGACAAACCAGAATATCCCATATAGGAAATTTTTCAAGACGAGGGTGCTACCCCCTGCAACCCCCACAACGAGAGTGCACCCGCTCCCCCTACCCCATATAGGAAATTTTTCAAGACGACGGTGCTACCTCCTGCAACCCCCACAACGGGAGTGCACCCGCTCCCCCTACCCCCCTGCAACCCCCACAACGGGAGTGCACCCGCTCCCCCTACCCCCCCCCCCTTCCCAAGCTCGATGACCAAGCAGCGAGACCCCCATTCCAATAGTATATGGTAGTATGGGGAAATCAAACGGTTCTTCAACTTGGTCCAATAGAACATATGGTTATGATTCAAGGCATATCAACAAGCTTTTTTGTTGTGTTTTTATGAGTGTATTATAGTATTGAAAATGTCTAAATCTATGCAAATATATAAGAATATATGTATGATTTATATAGTTAAAATATTAAAAAATTTAGAATTGACTAAAGCCCGGATAAATCCCATTAGTCATTTGGTTGTCAACTAATCCTCAATCAATAACCCAGTAGACTGAGTACCGACTATCGACTTCTGGAACCTTGCTCGCACCCCCCCTTAACGGTATTCGCATGCCCTTAGACACACGTCTTCATCCACGAATTTTTTTTAGAAAAACAAAAGTCGCAACTAGACTGAGATAATCAAGCAATCCAAAATGACCTAGAATGCAAAAGAAGATACCCTCCATGTTTAACTTCATATCTCATGGTAAATCCAAAATGACCTAAAATGCAAAAGAAGATACCCTCCATGTTTAACTTCATATCTCATGGTAAATGCCCTTCTTATCATTTCCTTATTTTTATTTATTTTATTGAAAAGCAAAAGGATGATCACTATAGGTTGTTGGTCAACCAGAACTGAAATTTCTAAAACCCAAAGATCAATATGATATTAGATTTTCATGCTTGATGAATCCATGACTCAATGACCTTATTTCTCATTCTTAAGCCATTCCCCTAAGCAAATCAACACAAAATCCCTAACAAATTAAAATAAACAGTGCATACCTTATATATAATTAGGGCTAATTGATGTATATTAAGTCCTCAATAAAAAAACTTAATTCTCTTATTGTATTTTTAGCCGAAAAAGGGGAAACACACTATGGTGTCCACATCAAATTTAATAAAAAAATGAGTAGCAAGAGCAAGAAAACTTATAATAGCCAAGACTCAAGAAGAGTCTTAGGTTGAAAGATTACATTTTCGGGATAAAAAGGATGTAAAGAAAAGAGTGAGCTTTTTCTAGCTAACCAAATTGCCCAGGTAATCACAAGTGGCCGCAGTAGATCCTTTCCGGTTCGATCCTTTGCCTTAAACAAAGAGTTTCAAAACAAGTCCAGATTCTGAAGATTCGGCTAGTCGGCCTCCATCTCCAGCCAGATTGGGGATGTTTTCCCACAATAAAAGAATAAATGGTCTATTGTCTCAATATGTGTCTCACATAGAGGATATCTATTTGAGAAATCCCTGAAAAGTCTAGCACAACGGTCCTTTGTTATGATGTGCTTTTTACGGAACAACCATATAAAGAAGCCAATTCTATTCGACAACTTTAACTTCCAGAGAAAGTTGCAATCACGAGATCATGAGCCAAAATATCTGTCATTAGTGGAGGTCTGGTGATAGCATTGTAGACTCGTTTGATAGAGAACATGTCAGTCGTTCAAACCCAGTGATCCCCCCAATGGATGGCATGTCAATCTGTCTGAGTGACTCCAGAAGCAGAAGGGAATCCTCAAGGTGATGGTCAGAGAAATCTGTTAGAAATGAAAGCATCCAGTTTCCGTCAAGCCAGCAGTTCAACACCATTGCATCACGGAGTGCTCCCTTGCACGATCAATTATCAGTCCAAAAGCATATGAAGTACCACTACCAACAACCAAATAACACTAATCCGGTGCATTTCCAGAAGTGTATGGCTGGGAATTTTGTCACTGAGGTAACATGCTTTGAACTCCAATGTCATAGATGTTGCGAACGAGTCTTCAACAAAGGTCTTCACTTCTCCCCCAAATCCTGCTAACTCATTTTAAGAGAAGAACTTCATTCAAGGATTCCAAGCGTAAAATCTCAAGTCCTCCGGCCTCCACAGGCAATGTGATTGTATCCCAGTCCACCAAGCATAAACCAAAGACATCATGACCCGTCTTTCCCCAAAGAAACTGCAGCATGGTCATCTCCAATCGTTGTCTTATACTAACGAGTAGTAGATGTGACGATATGAAATACACACGAATAGCATAGAGAACGGCCTTCACAAGCACCAAACAACCCCCACATGAAAAGGTAAGACGCTTTCCAACCTGAAAGCATTTTCTCCAACTTCTCAATGACAGGCAACCAGTATGACATCTTAAGACGACCAATCGTCAGAGGAAGGCCTATGAGGTTATGGCATGCACAATGTGATTGGCATGTTGATCAGATAAGCTAGATGCACAATAACCAGACTATCTCCACGGCATATCCGCATTTCTTCTCGAGAATTCATGAAAGTGATCTGCTATAACATGCCTCATTTCATGGTCACCCTCCACCATGTTGTCGATTACCACCACAAAACGAACTCTATGGAAGTAACTCGTGTTTGCATCACCCTCTTTGAGCAGTAATGTCGAGATCTTTGCTTCCACTTTGCCACACTTTTCTTATCTCCGTTTAGAATAATATTTTATGTTGTCGCTCTCTCGATGAGCTCCTCATGTGTAAGATCTTTGGTGTCCTCCAACCCATCAATTCTGTCTAACTTTGTTTCAGCCTCCACACAACGAACCCTTCTGCTCTCTCTAACCCCCTTCTTGAATGCACAAAGCCGTGTATGTAAAGAGATCAACTTCTGAGACATACGTGAAGCTGCAGAGCTCAAGACCCCAGTGGAGGTCCAACGGTTGGAGACCAAATCTCTAAAACTCTCCTCCTATAGCCAAGCTCTCTTAAACCTGAAAAATCATGGGAGAGACAACACATGCGTCCCAAACCAAGGGTGTGTGGTCAGACCTGGTACGAGTTCTGGATAAGGATGCAGACAATGGAATAGCATCCAGAAGCTCCATAGAGTACAAAAATCGATCGATACGAGATCGAAACCTAGAGCTTCTCCATGTGTACTTAGTGCCTGACGCATCAAGCACCTCCAACTCATCATTCGGTTCTACAAAATCAATGGAACCAGGGTCATGACCACCTCTCAGTCGAGGTTTGTCTGAAGAAAGCAAAGATACGTTGAAGTCACTTCCCACAAGCCAAGCCACACTTGGGAAAGCGCTCCTAGCAATCCTGAGATTCGACCACAAAACCAGACGAAGATTCTGAGTACATGGCCTGTAAACACAAGAGAAGGCATATTGATTTTCCTGGCTCTGTGTTCCAACAGAATTTGTTTGCATATATTGTACAAATTTCCTTTGTTTTTCTTCCATTAAAAAATCCATAAAAAATAGATAAATGTGTATATATGCATGTATATAAATAGAGTCTTGTTAAAAAAATATCAAAACAACAAAAATGAATATTCAATAAACATTAAATACTACCAAAAATATAAGTTTGTACAAATGAGGTCTTTTGTTTGTCATTCGTGAATGTTGAAGATCTCATTGAGATGAACAAATTCATATTGAACACTTTTTATTTTGAGTCCATTTTTTATTTGCCTTTATTTTCTAATTTTCTTAGTGGGTCACGGGCCACTTCTAGGCAAGCCATGTGACCCGGCTCTTCTTTCCAACCAACTGTCACCCTCAACCAATACATATGATCCAACAGCACTCCTTCATTTCGATGCACCGCATCCTGCTACCATTGGATCTCATCTGATCCAACAGCCTCCACCAGCCCATCGCTTCCCTGACTTAGGCATGCCACAGCCCTCCATCACGTGTAGATCCAACGGTTGCAATGCCTTCTTCCACTTCCAACTGCCCTCTCTAACCCACTATTTCACATCAACGCCTTTGCTTCTTTTCTCCCTCAACCTCCACGTGTCACATGATTCTCTAGCAGTTGCCACTCGACTCCCCGACGACCTAACTGTCATGCCAATTCATCACCCTCAGCCCTCCACACACACACATAGCAGTCATTCACCTTTAAACCGCTCGACCACCACCCTCTTCGCACCATAAAGCTCCACCTACCATAGACTTCCCAATTTAATCCACCTTCAGGCGAGTAAAGCATGAGCTCCCTCCTTGCTCTAGTTGGTGATAGCGGTTCACCTCCACGTAGAACGACAACAGCTAACACTACAATGCAACTCGGTGGACTCCATCCGCCATTGCAGCACGTCCCTTGTTGCCGCTCGTGCTCGATGGTTCAGCCATCCATCTTTAGCGACGACCAGGAGTTCCATCCAAGCTCCAATGTAGGCATCTACTCCATCTTCTTCCTCCTTATCATCTTCACGTAACCCTCCTCTCGCCTCTTCTCTTTCTTTCTTTCTATTAGCACAGCATGCATATCCATCGGTCCTTTGGACCATCTCTGAGATCCACTACACCTCATCGATCTTTGCATGACCCATCGTCATCACCCTTCCCTTATCCACAACACCGACCACCTCGCTCCACCTCCAGATCTTGGACAAACCTGGTGCTCATCGGACCCCCACTCTGGTCATCACCTAAGGCCTCCATTCAGCTCCAACTCCGCCCTTGCGCTCTCTAACACCTGCAGGTACCTCAACAGACCATTGATCGGACGAAGCGAGGTAGCTCCGATCTACAGCTGTCTCCGACAAGCCCACACTGCCCCATCGACTTAGCAACCGCTTCATCTCTAGTGGGCTTCCCCGACCTTCACTAGCTCCTCCTCATCATTCCAGGAATTTCAACACGGCAGGGGAGCACCAGAGGAGCTTATAGAGCTTGTCGGAGCTCCGCTCGCTCTCGGTCGCATGCGGAGGATGGAGCATCTGTTGACATTGGAATAGGCTCCGATATGATTTAACGATCCACAACAAGAGTCATCGTCATCGTCTGATCCAACCCGCGTGATATCACACGCGTTCGATTGTGATTTGGTTAAGGCCCTTGGATCTCCTTGATCCAACGACCTTGTTCATTGTTCGCGCCTTCAGCTTCAGCCAGCTAGACCAAGCCACAAGTCTACACCGAGCCACCTACCGACCCTCCTTTAGCCACGCATGCCTCATGTGGTCACTTGGAGCTTTTTATGCTCAGGTCCCTCCATAGATCAATAGTTGTACATGTATCCTTGTACACCTGGAAAAATTACAAAGAAGCCCTTGCAATTTATTTTTATTGCAGATAAGCTCGTATCGCAAGTTTTTATTAGTTTTTATTTGTTTTTAATTATGATTTTATTGCAAAAAGATCCATGAACTCTTTTGTGAATAACTTGAGCTACATTACTCCAAATTGCATGAAATTGGTCATGTTTTAAAGCTATCTTAATTGTCTTTCCATCGGCATGCCTTGACCTCATATATGATGTTTAGATAATCATCTATTATTCAGAGAAATTTATTGATTGTTAAACATTGTTTTAAAAACCACGATTCGCACCTGTGTCCAAAAATTGTAAATAAGTAGGCCTTGGAAAGCTTGAAACATGTACAATTTAATCTTGGAGTATAGTTCCTGCTTCGTGTTGAGTAATTCCCTGATTAGATGATATTTGAGGATAAAGCAACTTAGAGGCTTAGAGACGTAGATGCATTGAACTTCACATTGAATTGGGAGCTTAAAAATTGCACTTAATTGGGGATTAGTTTCTGTCTTGCTAGCTTGATATTCTTAATTGATTTCAGGAGCTATTTGTGCATGTGCTTGCATTTAATCAATTTTTGCATATCACTCATTTCTTCACATCTATACATACATTGAAAATTGCTAAAGAATCATGCAATGCACCAAGTGATTTGATTCAGCCCTAGATTAGTCAAACTAGTTAATTGTCCCTAGGTTAAGTCACTAAATACACCGTCTCCATGTGTCGACCCTGGGGCTTGCCAAGGTTGAAGAAACAAACACAACACCTCTTCACAAAGATATTTTCGAGTGATTATGGCCGAGTCACTTAAGTGCCGGCCTACAACGTAATTCGCAATCATTAACTTAGGCATTCTAGCGCTCGTCAATGCCCCCAAACATTTCAATGTTAAGACACGTTCTCAGTGTTTTGTCTAGCAGGAAAATCGCATCATTTCTCAGTATCCATAAGGCCCAAAGTACGGCTAAGTACATATCTTGTTTCTCTTTCTCATATAAAGGGCCTCACGCCCACCTCTACTGCCCTCTCTAAAGCTGCCAAACATATCAAGGGGGTTGGTGTCAAGCCAAGGGAATGAAAATCTCCCTAATGATCCCTTATAAATAAGTAAAAAATAATCAATCGAACCCCCCTGCCCCGCATACGACCAATGTTGCATTCATGAATCCAACATAAACCTTTGTCACAAAGTGCTCCTTCTAAATAGCAAATATGATTATAATGTATGTGGGCTTCGACCTTTTGAATGCAATTGCGATGATAGAGGATGGTCGCATTTGGCATCATGGAAAGGTGGGTGAGGTTTTGTAAACTACGAATACAAAGAACTCGTCACACCAATTCCAGCAAGCAATCTCAATAGCATGTCTTGAGTCCATGTCCCCTGAAGTGGAAAAAATGCGCTGAATTATTCTTCAAATCTAGCATCTGAGATTTTGGAGCCAAAAATGTGGGAGTGGATGCTCCCATAGCAGCATCAGTGTAATCTCCCAACTATTGCTCTTGGTATCATAGTCAAAAAAACCTATCACAGGATATAAACCTTCCTTGGCAACTGCACCCTCTCCACTAAGTATAAGCATCTTGCACAATAGAATTCAATGAAAGAAATAATTCCAAGTCTACCAGATACCTCCAAGTCATTAGCAGTGACAGGAGAAGATTGGATCCCTCACCGGCTGACTATGAAAATCCGTGATCTTCAAGATCGCCTTCATTACTCCCTTTATGAACAGAAATGATTTAGTAGGCACTTCAGCTATCTCTCCAAATCCAATGTTCATTCATAGAATAATAGCACGTGAACATTATCATCTCAAAGAAATCATCTTTGTTTGAGACCACGTACATGACCCACTTGGACAGGAGAGCAAGATATAGATCAAGCTGAATAAAGCCAAAAATCTGATTCCGTGGTTGCTTTCTTTGGAAGAAGGAAAGGCAAGAAGCGATTGAACTTACCAAATCCCAAGTTTCAAGTCAAGTACTCTCTGACCACAACAATCATCTCCACAAAGAGCCTCCCAAATTCCTTTTAGAATAGTACTGAGAACCCATCAGGACACACCTCCTACTTAAGTGGCTTCAAGGAACTGCGTCGAATTCAATTGCCAATCAAAGCAACTCGTTGTTTAGTTTTGACATCAAGGGCATCTTTCCAAAGGAGGGAAAACAGAAGAAAAACAAAACGTGTTTGTTCACCAGAAATTGTATGAGGGAGCATGATGCAGCGTGACCCCAAATTATGGGGCCACATTTATTTATATAGGAGAGAGGGTTTACAAAAATAGGCAACTCAATCAAATTGACAACCGACTTTCCTAATTGGACTCTAACAACTTTAATTTGACCTCTAATGACTTTAATTAGACTCTAACTAATTAATTGACCAACAATTATAATTAAAATCTACGAAATAAACGTTGAGATCACAGGCGATCTCAATTATTTAATTAGACCAATATGACCGCTAAAAACGTAAATAAAATTGATAATTATTTAATTAAATAAATGTGGCCCCATAATTTGGGGTCACGCTGCATCAGAGCACCTCTGCCCTACAGCATAGACATCCAATATTGTGCTTTTTCCTAATGAATCCAATACCTGAGGAATCGTACAAATTTTCTTGCCAAAGGAAACCGCGTGCCCTAACCATGAAGTACATGATTTTCTAATCAGACTATGTACAAGATCAAGCCATCTATTATAATTGACAAAAAAATTAATGATCATCTACAGAGAGAACACTACATCGTTCCAAAAATCACAATGTCCAGTGGAAGGCAAGCTGTGTTGCCTGATACTACTCGTAATACTCGCAAATTGACGTCTAGCGAGGAGTCCAACTCTTTGAGGCATGCTTGCATGTGTGAGATGTAGGAGACTCAAATAGAAGTGGTAACTTTCCTTGATGGGTTGGGACCGACCTATCATGCATATCGAGATCAGATGATGACGGGTCTATATTGCGCACCCTAGAGGAGGTGTAAAGCAGACTGAGTCATCTCAATGTTTCCAAGCAATGGGAGATATCAGAGTCCTAAACTTCGGCCCTTATAGAATCATCACACGGTAGATTCTAACATAGGTTGCGGTAGATGTACTGGTGGACAGAATGATCCATCGTTCAGACTGGACCTACTAGCTCTAATGACAAAGATAAAGTCCAGTGCAAATCTTCTTTGGCAAAATATGCCATACCGAGGAAGCATATAGGGCCATGCACGAGAAGCTGTTCCATGCTTCTATGGCTACATGTAGACATGGTGAGCTTATTTCGCACTAATCTAGATGGTATGTGCCAGTACCACACTCAAATATCTTCCATATTCACCAACATGCCACCTGAAACAATAGAGATGGCTAATAAATATGCATCATCTTCTACAATCAAGTCAGATATACATGCCCACTATGTTCATCCCGTTGAATTTGATTTCTTAGTAAATTTCGACATTTCTCGCAATCTTTGTGGATCCATACAACAACAACAACAAAGTCTTTTCCCACAATTAAGTAGGGTCGGCTACATGGATTCTTCGCCTCCATTCAGATCTATCTTGGGTCAATCTCGGACTTATATCCAAAAAACTAAGATCCCTTCGTATAGTCTCTTTCCAACACTTCTTGGGCCGTCCTCGCCCTCTCTTAGCCGGCTCAACATCCCAACACTCGCATCTCCTAACCGGTGCATCAGTTGACCTTCTTTGCAAATGGCCAAACCATCTTAAGCGGTTTTCTCGCATCTTATCCTCGATCGGAGCTACACCAACTTTCTTTCTGATTGCATCATTCCGAATCCGATCTTTACGTGTATGTCCACACATCCATCTTAGCATTTTCATTTCTGCTACAGCCATTTTCTGCACATGTCTATGGTTCACAGGCCAACATTCAGAACCATAAAGCATAGCAGGTCTCATGGCTGCTTTGTAAAACTTTCCTTTAATTTTTAAAGGAATTTTTTTATCACAGAGAACAGCGGAGGCTCCTCTCCACTTTAGCCAGCCTGCATTTATTCTATTAGTAGCATCTCCATCTATTTCCCCATCATGTTGCAAAATAGATCCCAGATATCTAAAAGAATCTCTCTTCTGAATGTTATCGTCACCAATCTTCACCTCGATTCCTTCACCATTGCTTCCATCAAAGGTGCATTCCATATATTCCGTCTTAGCCCTACTTATACGAAAACCTTTAGTCTCCAATGCATGTCTCCAAACCTCAAGCTTCTCATTTACTACATCTCTAGTCTCGTCAATCAACACAATATCATCAGCAAATAACATACACCAAGGTAACTCATCATGAATGTGACTTGTCAACTCGTCCATAATCAAAGTAAAAAGAAATGGACTCAAAGTTGAACCTTGATGTAAACCAATGTTGATATCAAAATAGTCAGTCTTCCCCATCGGGGTCCTTACACAAGATAAAGCCCTATCATACATATACTTTATGAGATTAATGTATAGGACAGGTACTTGTCTCTTCTCCAAAACTCTCCACAGTATCTCTCGTGGGACGGAATCATAAGCCTTCTCCAAATCAATAAAGATCATATGGAAATTCTTCCTTTTAGCTCTATAAATCTCCATTGTTCTCCTCAGCAAATGGATGGCTTCAATAGTTGAGCGACCTGGCATGAATCCGAATTGGTTTTCTTTTACTTGGGAAACTTGCCTCAACCTTCTTTCGATCACACGTTCCCAAATTTTCATAGTGTGACTCATCAGCTTGATACCTCTGTAATTTGAACAATTTTGAATATCTCCTTTGTTCTTACCATTATCCGCCACAATCTGAACCATAATTTCCTCTCCCACTTAATCCAGAGACTCATCCGCTAGCTGAAGATGTATTATGCAGTATGAACCTCAAATGAGGCATCTATGGACTTCAAAAATGAAGTACCCAATGTGTAATTGACACAGAAATGGATGATGCTCCTTCCTTGCATGTAAGTCCACGCATCAGTCATCAAAGAGCATCCCGTCAACTTCCATGTATCACGATGGCATTGTAGGTCATCATGCATTTTCTTCAGTATCTTCTTCATAAACGAACCGTTGAGCTCGTACCTCATGGGAGTCTTTAGTCCAGACATGTACTTCTCTATCACCTCCACCATCTACATGAAGGGTTTCATCATCAATGCATTGAAAGGAATTGTCGATGTATATCTCAAATTGAATATATAGGAGGCAACCATATCACGATGATCCTCAAAGAATGCATCTCTTATGGTCATCTACGTGATGACCCTTACATTGTGACGTTCTACTCCAAGGAGTCAAATACTCGTGATCTCTTCATTGAACCCGCATCTCCAGTCAATGTTCAGGAAGGCGATATGTGGTATTCAATCTGAGGGGTCACTGCATAGAGAGTCTGCGGTATGCAAGAGAGTATGCGAGGAGTATGAGGTTTTATGTTGTTTGGTATTTTTTATCATTAAAAATATAAGTAAATATTTAATATTATGTTAATATCCTCTAAATATTATATCTCTTCATTATAATAATAATGCAGTGAAGGTACTAGGAACAAAACTATTGGGATAAAAAGTAATCTAGAGTCAGCAAAAACATCAATTGAAATAGCATAAGGCAACATGCCCTCCTCCAAGTGTTATCAATAAATATAAGGGATATTTACACTCATAACCCTGAGTAATTTCATAATTACCCCAGAAACCCTCCATAATCACGAATTATACCCAGAACCCTGAGTAAATGTTTCGTTTTACACACATAACATTATGTTAGTTTTGTTCATTAACGCAACCATATAAGTGGGTTAATCTAACCAGACTTGCGATCTAACGGCTATGATTAATCAAAAGTAAAAAAAAGTCTTGCAGACATTGCAGGACTTCCAGGGCGGCGGGGGAAGGGAGGAACGAGGGTCGGACGGGGCTGTTTGCGGGGTGGAGGTGGGGTTGCAGGGACAGGGGGACGGTCGGGGCTTGCGGTGTGGAGGCATGGTTGCAAGGAGGGACGAGGGACGGGCAAGGCTTGCGGAGTGCAGGTGGGGTTGCAGGAAGATAGGGAGGGGACGTTGCACGCAGAGAGGGTGCGGGTAGCGACGAGCGGGGCTTGCGCTTGCAGGTTTAGGTGGGGTTGCAGGGAGCTTGCAGGCGGAGAGGGGATGGGTGGCGACAGACCAGGGGAGGGGGGAGGGGGGGTTGTGTGGTGGAGGTGGGGTTGCAGGGGTCTTGCGGTGAAGGCGGAGACGGGCGGGGTTGCAGGGAGGGACGATGCAGGGCGGGGTGAGGGGGGCTTGCAGGTAGAGGACCTGCAACGCGGCGACGGGTGGGTGGCAACCGGCGGCGGGGGAAGGGGCTTTCAGGAGGTCGGAGGGGGGGCTTGCAGGGGCTCGGGAGAGGGGCTTCCAGTCAGGAGGCTACGAGGGACGAGGGAGGTGTCGACGAGGGGAGGAGGTGGTCAGGAGGAAGAGGAGGTCGGCAGAGGATGTCGATTGGGCGGGAGGAGGGTGTTGCCTGGTCGGAAGAATAGGAGGTGGGTGTGGGATTGTTGGTTGGAGGAGGAAAGGACTCATTCGTAAATAATAAAAATTTAAAGGGCTTAAAATGTAAAATACTTGACGATACCGTCATATTTAACAGAAAATATGATAGAATTTAACACGAGCTTATGAGTGTAAGAGTTAATCACTATTCAATGTCATGGGTGTAATTCGTGATTATGGAAGGTTTCTGGGGTAATTACGAAATTACTCAGGGTTATGGGTGTAAATATCCCTAAATACAAATATACCCTCAAAACATGGACATTCAAAATGATGTCAAAAACATAAAGCATCCAAAAACAAAAAACATCCAAAAGCTTCATTCTGATTGCCATTCATCTTCAACATCCACTGGAGGAATAGGATCCTCGTCACTCTCTTCATCAGTTGCAAACTCATCGGCTTCATCATTAATTTCCAATATAGTAGGCCTTGATGCATCAACAATTCTTTGACTCCGTCTATGTTGCACAAGATCTTCTGCACCGATTGCTTCAGCTACCAAGTTCCATGTTAATCCTGATCCTGGAAACACCTCTTCCTCTCCTTTTCCTTCTACAATCCACTCGCTTGCATTATTACGATCCTTGGAAAGTAATGGATCCTTTCCTTTTCCCATCTAACGTTTTCTCAATCTCGAGTTAAATTTAACAAATACCAAATCATTCAGCCTCTTGATTTCAAGTTTATTCCTCTTCTTTGTATGAATTTACAATTAAAAGAATATATCATTACATTCACTATCTACAAATGACAAGTATTAGCAATAGACTTTGAACTACCGATGAGAAAATGCTCCAATTCCTTTAACATCCAGAAAAGGAGGATGTCAACTTCAAAATCTTCATTGCCATAGCCGTTATATGAGGACACTCTCCACTGCATAGCATCCACCAATTATCTACATATAAGAACTTTGGGATTAAATTGTCCTATAAAAAACTAAATTGATGATGTTAATTAATACGAAATAATCACAATACCCGGCCTAAAGCGGTCGTCAAGTGTCAATCTTTGTTTCACAGCTAACGGCTTGCCAAAAGATCCTTGTGCATTCTTCTACAAGATCAACTCCTTTGATGTGATTACATCTTGAATTTTCAAATCAGGATAAAAGAATTTCCATGCACTGCATGAAGCCCTCCACAACATAAGCCCCCTTTTCAGTGACACTACTATCTCTATAGTAGTAATATAGATTAAGAAAATAAGCAGCAAGATGAAGAGGGTTATCCAACCTACCCTTTGATTTTGAGTCAATGTCGTCGATAAAGGGTTTGTATTGTGCTTCATTGTCTTTGAACACTGACATTATTGCCTTTCTAGCATCCAATAATGCACCATATACATACCCCATGAATGGTCTTTGATCCCCGTCAACAATACGCAAAACATAAACCAAGGAAGAGAAGATCTTCAACGTCATAGACACTTGGTTCCAAAATGCAGCACTGAAAACAATAGATGAAGACATTTCTCCTTTCGTTGTCCTTGACCACTTGCATTGCCTCCATTCATCAGACGAGAACATCAATCTCAACTTCTCTTTTTTGTCCATCACGATCTATAGTGTGAGAAATGCGGTAGCAAACCTTGTTTGTCTTGGTCGTACAATCTCTCCCTTTTATGTGAATTGACTCATCAAGCTCAAGGTCCTCACATGGTTATAGATGAATGTAGAGAGAGATCTTGCCTAGGCAATTGCATTTTTTTAACCTTGAGTTCTTTCCTAAATTCTTCCAGCATAAGATCTATGCAATAAGCTGCACATGAAGACCAAAATATCTTTGGAAGCTCTATGCAATAAGCTGCACATGAAGACCAAAATATCTTTGGATACTTATTCCTAAGTATCCTTCCAGCAGCTAAATTGGTCGATGCACTATCACTGACGACCTGAACAACATTATCAGCTCCAACCTCTTGAATAGTTTCATCAACTAACTTGGATATATACTCTGCAGTATGGGACTCAGATGATGAGTCAGCAAACTTTAAGAAGCATGTACTCGACTCATAATTCACACAAAAATTCATGATGCTCCTACCCCTCATATCTGTCCAAGCATCCGTCGTGATGGAACAATCATCCTCCTTCCATAACATCTTATGGCTACTTATGAACTCCTTCGTCTCCTCAACTTCACCATTCAACAATGTCTCTGAGATCTCATAATAAGAGGGAGGCTTGTATCCAGGTCCATATTGATCAATTGCCTCATACATATAAACAAAGGACTTGTGGATGACCACACTGAATGGAATTTGACATTCATAGAAGAACTTGGCTACAAACTTATTGACTCGTGCACGTTGTTCCTTGCAAAATGCATCTTTCATTGAACTTCGATGCATTTTGCATTCTTTAATCGATTCCGGCACTTTCTGTCTTTTTTCCTCTTTCATTTGCAGTCAAACTTGAACCCGTGAATAAATTGTCAACTTCATCCATCACTTCTTGCAAATCTTTCGATTTATCCCACTTCTTTTTCTATGTATTGTCCAAGTAATCCTTAATTTCCTTTCTTATTTCAAAGTCAACCTTTGGACAAGATGTCACATTTCCTTTGATATGTGCTAAATGCTGCTTCATTCTATTTATACCACATTTTACAGTCTTGCCACATAGTGCACATGTGACTGTATTTGGATTAGTCTGTGATGCGAGGAATGCACATTTCCAACCAAGATCACTAGATCCCGACGGGACATGACGGTTTGATGATGCATCTCCAACAACTTCAGAAGCTGGTTGTGAGGCCATTGATGCCAATGCCATCAAATATTAAAACGTTCAAACTTCTTTACATAGATTATAAAACAAAACCTATTTTATAAAATGAAGGATTAAATTGACCGTCTAAAAACCAAGAATTTGTTCATTTATTTTATGTACATAGTTTTTTCAGACATTTTAAAGATTTTTTACATAAATCAAACTTTTTTAGTTGTATCCTTAAAAAGCCAGAACATTAGACATTTTATAAAATTGCACACTATAATGACAGACTAAAAAAGAACTAAAAAACTCAGTCATTTAATTTGTTCATATTGTTTAGAACTTCATACATTTTACAAAATTTTTACGTCAGACATTTAATTTGAATTTGTTCAGACATGTTATAAAATTAAACATTTAAATAACATATTTGATAAAATCAGATATTTAATTTTATTGACATATTTTATAATATGAAACATTAACATTTAATTTTGTTGACATTTAAATGATTCAAAACTTCAGACATGCTATAATATGAAATATTAAACTAACAAATATTAATATGAATAATAAAATTAGACACATTGTGAAGGTGATAGCGTGATCAAAGATGTCGGTGGAGTTGGCGGATGTTGTGATGGAGCAGGGGCTCGCGTGCAGTTGGCGGCAGCCACGAGTCGAACGATGGAGGCTTTCGGCCGGAGCTAGAGTTGCTGGCGGAGAATTGAAAGCACTACGCGAAGATAGGGCTCGGGGTCGGTCGCCGTGAAGGCGTTGGAGGAGGCGAAGAAAGCTCCGAGCGAAGCCAAGGGGGCAAGCGAAGCGTCGACTGGAGCTAGGGCTCGGGGTCAGGGTCGGTGGAGGCACTGGCGGAGGCAAGGGGGGCTCGCCAGTCAGAGGCGAGGGGGGTTCGGGGTTGATGGACGCGTTGGCGTAGGCGGGGGGACTCGTCGGTCGGAGGCGAGGGGCGCTCGGGGTCGGTGGAGGTGCTGGCAAGGGGGGCTCGGGAAATGAGGGGGTGCGTGAGAAATGGATGTGAGGAGTTTTAATTTTGGGTTTAAGTCAAGGGGTAGGCGGGCATGTTAGTACCTTAAATACTTTATCCGAAAAACATCCGCCTATACGGTTACCTATTCGGTATACTTGGCCGCCTATGCAGCCTGACCCGCCTTTAGACCCGTTTGCTCATACTCGGAGTGCCAGAGCCTTCGAACACGAGTATACGGCCGAGTATGCGGTATACTCGACCGTTTTCCTGAACATTGTCTCCAGTGATATCTGTCTACTCTCTCATCTCCTGAACATCAGAAGCTTTCTGGCTCTTCTTCTTGGTAATGTCATCAAGATACGTAATCATCTTCGTCTCCTCATCCACCTTGAGACATGCAACCATGTTGCCTCTTCGGTGTGCTAGATGTTGCTTGAACATGTACACACTTCCCTTGACAATTTTCTTGCACAGCTTGCAAGTAATCGTGTGTGGATCCGTTCGGTTCGAAAGGCACCCATAATGCCATGCAAGATCATTTGATCACGGCGGCACATAAAAAGACGAGTCGCTACCAGAAGCGACGTTCACCGATGGTGTAACCATCTACATAGGCACAAACTCATAAGTTAACAAACTTGAAAAAAACTACAGATGTTACTAATCAAATAACACACTAGCATAACATTTAAAATCAATTACTATAAAATCAAGTACTCAAGTAACTCAATAATATATTAATACTTCAAACCCTGTAGGTTTCTAACAAATTCTGAAATTCTTGCATCAAACAATTCATAATTTATCACTCAACCATCAATAAATAAAATGACTTGAGAAAATTCATAAAATAGCAACTTACTTGCTAATAATAAAATATAGTTGCAAGGAGATGACTTGAGAAAATTCATAAAATAGCAAACTATTTGCTAATAAAATAGCAACCTAATAAGTAACCCATAATTTTACACGAGTAACACAACAAATGTCTTGAGAAAATTACTGTAGCAATGAATTTTGTAGCAATTAAAAGCTAGAAAAGCTAGAAAAATATATACAAAGATTGAAAAAATGCATCAGTGATTCAGTAAACATACTATACCACTCATCATTATCCATTATTCACTAAAAAAATATGTAGGAAGCTTGAAATCAGAAAAAAAAAACTTACCTAATTAGGGCACGAACTGGAGAGAAGTGGAGGAGAAGACCTCGTGGTGGTTGGCGAGGCGTTGGAGCAGCATCTAGAAGCGGTCGGCAATGGAGATGGCAGCGATCGACGATGGAGATGACGACAAGCAATATTGCAGTAGCTCCGTGTCCAAGCGAAGGCGAGGGTTTTGGGAGTTTGGGAGTATCATACGAAGAGGAGTTTTTGGTGGGAGGCTTACTGTCAAATAGTAAGCCCCCCACTTAAGCTTACACGGGTATTCGAGTCGGGATACCAGCCCCCACCCATTTGACTTGATGCAAAATGAAATTTGGGCGGCGATGGAAATAATAATTTTTTTGGTGGATTTTTGGTAGAAGAAATAGAAGGGTTGAGAAGAAGAAATTGGAATGGTTGAGAAGAGAAGACACGCCGGATGCGCGGGGTTAGAGAAGAAGAAACGCGTAGACCGCGAGGGGAAGAGAGAAGAGACTCGTCGGGAATACGAGGGGTTTGGGAGAAGAAGAACACGTGTAGATCACGCGAGGAGAAGGAGAGAGAGGGGAGAGGAGAGAGAGATAAATCTCTATTTTATCACATCTTGAACTGACTAAAACATTGGACCCCCATCCCTTTATATAGGAGGGATGACATTACAAGAATAGAAAATAATTTAAACCGACAACCAATTATCCTAAACTGACTCTAACTAATTAACCGACTAACTACCAAATTTGAAATTCAAATTAAGACTAATTGAGATCACACGCGATCTCTTTATTTAAAGTTGCGACAACATAAAAAACGTAAATAAAATTAACGGCCGCAATTTAAATAATTAGACGGCCCTTCATGTCGAGTCCACGCTGCATCAACTCTCCTCTGCTTTTAAAAAATTCGTCTCCCGACGAATGGCTTGAACCTTGAGGCTTGACATAAGGCGCTTCATGAACTTGTGTCGACGTGCGCGTGAACGCGAATCATGAGATATGCAACTCAAATCATATTGCATCTTCCAATGCGCGACGGGATCGTCGAATCGTAGGGACGATTCGGTTGCCATGTTCTGATACCAATTGATGCGGATCCGAGTCGTGCGACGTCGAAAATTAACGATTTCTTTTTTGGTGGATTTTGGGTAGAAGAAATAGAATGGTTGAGGAGAGAAATTGAGGGGATGAGGGGAAGAGCGCGCCGGAATGCGCGGGGTTGAGGGGAAGACCGCGGAGATCGCGTGGAGGGAGAGAGAGAAGGAGAGGGGATAAAATGAGATCAACTCAAATTTTTACTTCATAATCGACTGTCTAAAAACAAGGACCTACCCTCTCTTTATATAGGAGAGAGGGTGTACAAAAATAGTAAACTTAATTAAATTGACAACCAACTTTCCTAATTGGACTCTAACAACTTTAAATTGACCTCTAATGACTTTAATTAGACTCTAACTAATTAATTGACCAACAATTATAATTAAAATCTACGAAATATAAGTTGAGATCACAGGTGATCTCAATTATTTAATTGGACGATTTTGACAACCTAAAAACGTAAATAAAATTGACGATTAACTAATTAAAATAATGTGACCCTATAATTTGGGGTCACGCTGCATCATGACTCCAGCAATTTCTCTATGTAGAAAATGGCTGACTAATCAACTGATTGACCCGAGTAAGCGCCCAATTAATCAGGTAAACCCGATTATAAGATGATTTAGCCTAGTCGACTCAGTAATATAATCGAGTCGACTTATCGGACCGACTTATTGGATTAGTCGATCAACTTCTGCAACAATACCACTATTAATGGCAATGTTCGCAACTTTTTGTTGTTCTCAATTGCAAGAATTCTATTATTTTTAGGGATAGGTCATCGAACATTCTGCATGCATACTTCACTGTAGAATGGTGTTGCAAAACACAAACATGATTCATATACTTGATGTTGCTAAGTTTTTGCTTATTCAAAACAGTGTCCTATTATCATATAGAGGAGATACAATGCCTACATCTTAATATCTCATTAGCAATCTCCCATCTTCATTGATTGACGAGAAAACTCTTATGGAGGTTTTATATCCTAACCTTCTTGTTTTTCTATGTCCCCTTATAGTTATAGTTTTAATAAAGGTGTTGCTTTCTGCATTGTTTAGAGTTTTAAGGATAAGCTTGTCCAATGGGTTGTCAAGTATGTTTTTTTTTAAATATGCTAGTAACAAGGGGTATCGTTAACGCGATGCTAGCACTCGTCAATAGTATGTCAGTGCATATGCTAAATTTTTCGAGTATTGTGTTTTCTTGACTGCATGGAGCAAGACTTCAATTGGCCCTTTGTGAGATACCCATGATCTTATTCCTCTTCTGTTCATTGTAACATGCCCCGATGTTAGCAACTTCAGGGTTTTGTACCCGTTATCCCTCACTCGAGCCACCAATTATGTCTTAGGTAAATCTTGACCATACCCCACTTCTGAGCCACAAATTACATCTTCACCCAAGGTAATTACTGGCCTTGAGTTGTTACATAGAATATTATTTCTAATGGCATTGTTACTAGTCTGAAAACAAATATTTAGAGGACTTTGCTATTTTGATTATCATAAAAGAAGAAACTTTGCAGTTGCAATATGCATCCTATCTCCAAGGTGATGTCCCTTCAAAGATACATGATGACCACCTTTCTAGAGCTTGCACCTCCCCTTAGGCCACATGTCGCATCTTTACCTAAGGGAATTCCCAACTTCGAGCCTTTATAAAGCGATACTATTTCTAGTGATATTGATACTAGACAGAAGACAAATTTATGGGATCTTGCTAATTTGATTGTCATTCAAAAAGGAAGCTCGTAGTTGCATATGCATCCCATCTCCAAGGCAATGTCCTCAGCTTACCTCATCTTTCCAAGGTAATTCCCAACATCGCATATTTCTAAATCCCACAACTACCATTAGGGAGCCGAAGATGTTTTCTTGTTAATACGCTCATCACCTCCGAACGCATCTTCTCTATCTGCTTCCACCATCCCTCATTCAGCTCCCTTCGCCACAGTTTTCTTCCCCACCTTCCACCTCCTCATTTGCCTAATCCACCCCTTCACCATTCACCATTACAGTCTGCCTACGCCCCCCTCACCTTCATCCCCAGCACTTTTCCCAATAGCTTTGCATGCCTCAGTTGCTAGCCTCTCCCTATGTTGCCTCGAGGGATACATGGCTTCAAGCCCTAGCCCCCCTCTCGAATTCCTTTCTACCAACTCCATTGTTTCCAGATCGGAGAAAGCCCGTGAGAAGGACCAAAAAATTGCCCAACAGAACATTCACATTCACAACTTGAACATGCCCAAGTAACATAGTCAGATCAACGATCTGAACGCAATTATTGAGGAATTAAATATACAACTGCATTTTAAATTTATGAACCTCGTTCAATACTCAACCCTAAATCACAACATTATTTGCCTTAAGAATCGTAATCAATGACCCAACGGGGTGCAATGCCTCCTCTTCCACAATCGAAGACTTGAAGTACATCACTAACAAATCACCATCCTCCGAAGTTGTCAGTTAGTTCTCAACCATCTTCATCGTCTCATGCTGAACCACGAGAGAAGACCTCGAGGAAGAAGGAAAGGCATCTTCCAACTCCATCAACCCCGGTAAGAACATAGCTCGAACAATGACAAGGTGCAGCCATGGTTTTAAAAGGCGGCTCCTCGAGGCGCAAAGGCGTACGCCTCAAGGCGAGGCGGGCCCAAAACGCCCCGAGGCGCACGCCTCAGGTACATCATAAGAGGCGTACGCCTCAGCCTCGCCTAAGGCGCTCGAGGCGTGAGGCGCTCGAGGCGAGGCTGAGGCGTAAGCCTCAAAAAATCGTATTTTTTTAAATTTCGGCTCAAAGCACGTGACCTTTTTTTGTAAAATCGAAGGGTCGGGGGGAGGGGGGCGTTCAAAGAGAATTGATCGCTTCAAATAAGTGAAGCTCCATGATCTTGTATACATCATGTTCCATTTATCATGCACCTACACATACTATTTCTATTGCGCACATATCTTAGTTTGAATTGTAATAAATATTTTACATTAGTTGCAAGTTTTCAACTTGATGTTGTCATTTGGTTATATAAGTTGTGAATGTTAGATTAATTATCGTATATATGAAGAAGAAAGTTTGAAAATAAACACGTGAAGTAAAATAATCATTTCATTTTATTGTGAATAGAAAAATAAAAATAACATTGTTAGTAAAAAAATTCGGCGGGGCCCTGCCCCCACACCCCCGCAGGGGGGAGCGCACCTGCTCCCCCTAGACCCCCCCACAGGCTCGCTGACCGGGCAGCGAGATCCCCGTCTTGTTGGGGTATCATATGGCAGGAGGAGATGCATACGGTTCTCCAACAATGTCCAGCAAGACAAATGGTTGGGATTCAAGGTATGTTGGTATTTTTTTACTTCGAACACTAAAAATTATGGTTTTTATTGTACATTAGTAGTAAGTATAGACTTTAATTCAATACTCATATAGAATTATTGAAGTTGGAGTTGGAAACTTGGAACTTGATATTCCATATATTAGTAGCTTAGTATTAGTTTTTTTGAACTACAATGCCTTCATCGCTTATGTATTGCATCTTTTACTAGTGTTAAACTATTCTTAAATGTGTTTTTGGGAAAACTTAATATTATCATATACTTTTTTCAATGTATTTTGCTCTAATTTTATTTTTTTCCAAAAAATTGAGGCTTACGCCTCGACTGCCTCGAGGCTTACGCCTCGCCTCAATTATAGGAAAAATGCCTCGGACCGCCTCGCGCTTTTTTAAACCTTGGGTACAACATGAAATGCACTAAGCAATGAGTGCCCGACACATCCACAACTATCTCCAAGGATATCCCCAACAAGAGCCCATCTCAGAGGAAAACTTTCAAGGTTCACATTAACGACATCGCCACACGAAAAGCATTAATACTACACACCTCAAGGGCACAATCGAGATCAAGAAGAGCATGTCCTTATCATGCTTCCTCATACCATTACAAACCTTGGTCTATGACTATGCCACGTGACCTCCCTCAACACCTTTAAGAGGCATTCCTCTTTACACTTCGATAGATCACGGGCACAAAGAGTCGAGTAATAAATATTTACAATATCCTAATCCCATTGTACAACAATCCCAACAGCAACCCTAAATCACCCGCTACCTTCATAAGATATGTTTACACCTTAGCCACCAGCACTTCACTCCGCCGAGCAAGTTGCCTCCTTCAAGGATCTTGGACACCAAGACCCGAATTGGATGTCATGTTGCCCCACATAGAAAACACATCACCTTCCGCTTACAGCTATTCGTGAAATGCTCACCTTTCCCTCATCAGAAGCAATAAACGATCTTCGAGAGGCCTTAAACACAGTCGCTCCAAGAAGTCTGAAATCAGATTCCCATTCTCAGAAACTAATAAGACCAATATATGGTCCTGCCCAAACCATGTCAACCCCTGATTTGCAGAAACTATGTCAATCATGTTTCACAATCTCACCAACATGTATACAAACTACCATATATTATACAAAAGTCATGAGGCATCAAGGATGCAATCTGCAGGCCCACCCACCACGTTCGCATCCAATACTACTACAAACAATGGCATTTGCCTTCTAAAAATTTTAGGCTTCTTCTGAGTGGTGATGGTAGTTTGGCCAAGAAAAGTGGAGGTGGCACACATAATCCACTCTGATCTATCTCGCATTTCAAACCCTACAGTTGCCTCTATAGTGGGATTACATTCACTGCACACTAAAAGCAACATATCATTTTAATGCCTCTTAGAATAAATAAACATCAATAATGCACCACAATTTATGGGAACTCTAGAAAACAAAACATATACAAAAGAAAGAAGCAAAACATGAACAATAGTGTGAAAGAATAGTAGGGGAAGGTTATTTAAACATGTGCCCTCTATTATGAATCTAAATTATGCATCTATGAATATCAAAGTTATCCGTGCATATAACCCTATTATGCATCTAGTTACACGTATATTAATTCATCTATCGGCACCACGCTAACTTTTCAAAGAGCAAGCCTATGATTTACCAACACACTCCCACAAAAATGTGAAATCTGACATCTGATATGTTAAGTTAATTGTCACTCCTCAAAGTATTAATAAACAAAGAGTTGCACATTCTTATGACTAATCTAAAGTCAATCCACCTTCCTTGTCGACCCAAAATATCCATTTCCATTACTATTTCTCACCAAGACGTGATCCCAAGTCCTCTCTCACCAACACCCCCCCCCCCCAACATGAGACCCCTTCCCCAAGGATGAAAGCACGACATTATGCCTCAATTGGCACCATCGCTCCCAAGTCCTCTCTCACCATCACCCCCATCCCTTCTGCTACAGACATGTGTAACCTAGTTGTGCAAAAAATGCAATTAATGTGAGAAACGGGACAGGAAGGCAGCAGCCCAGAGGACCCCATCATACAAGCACCAATAATAAGGGATTGGAGCTTGCTGACAGCATAAAAACCAAAGGGCAACGGAGTGGTGACTGGTGAATAAGTCAAAACTGGTGTAATCCAAAAAAAATACCAATGACGATCTGAAGCTTCTCAGTAAAAACAGACAATCTAGAAGATTCCAGATATAATTATGGACATTCCAAGAGAAATCAAAACATGAACATACAAATGTAACATTGGGTTAGTTAAATGCATGCCACTTGTTGGGGTGAACACCGTCGAGTGCTTCCCCCTCTTCAAAGCTTCAAAAAAAATGCATGCCACTTGAAAAGCATCAGGTAATATCATAGTACAAAATGACTTTATGGTTATATTTAAACTACAAGGAAGCAAGATATTATTCATACATTAAGTTATCTAACGATCCCAACCCGAAGGGCGCCGCCTTTCTCGAGGCCTCTCTCTTGAGCTGCACACGTAAATGTAAAAAATGTAAATTAGACAGAAAACGTACAAATATCTACATTTTTAGCATCTAGCCAATGCGAAAACAAGAATGAAACTTCACCTAATAAAAAAAAGGAAACATAATCTTTATAGGTTATTTCTATGTGCAAACAAAAAATACACAATTTTAATTCAGGTGGCAACCTTACCTGTTGGTGCTATTTTGGTTTCCATTTTCTCTGGGTTTTTCTGCCATACCACCTGCAGGTGTAGGGGCGGTAAATGATTGTGTTGGTGCAGTGTACGTTGTGTATGATTCTCCACCGATAGAACCACCAGAAACAAACCCAGGAAGTGCAGGTCTCTTACTGACATATGGTGTTTGGGCATTAGATGATGCAGGCACAAAATTACTCTTAAATTGTGACTTCATATCTGCCCTTAGCGAATTCACGGCCGCTGAGCGACTTGACAGAGGTTGAGATGGTGAGCTTGTAGATTCGTGACTATATCCAATGCCAAGCCCATAATCAACACCCCGCACACCACGCCCACTTCCACCACCGCCTTTGCCTTTGCCACCACCCTTTCTACCACCTTTTCTTGCATCTCTCTTAGCCTTAAATCTCCCATCCTGCAAATTAAAAATAGACCTCATTAATGATTGAGACAGGAGATGTTAACTGTGAAGTGACTTTTAGAGAAATAAAATGTTGTTAATGAAACCATCTGTAAAACAGCATAATGATATGCAAATATAGAAGTCCTACGAGTCGAAGTCTTTTAGCATTCTCACCTTCATGGCTAGATCCATCAACTCAGCAGTCACGTTTTGACCAGCAGCAACCAAATTATTTACCAATTCACCAGCAAAGCGTGCTTCTTTCTGCGTTATTAATGTGTAAGCAATCCCATCCTTGTCTCCTGCACGACCTGTCCTCCCAATACGGTGGACATGCATGTCCATATCTCTCGCAATGTCGTAGTTGACAACAGACTTTATGGACTTGATATCTAGACCTCGAGCAGCCACATCAGTGGCAATAAGGACATGATAAATTCCTGATTTAAACTTTTGCAATGTTTCCATGCGGGAAGCCTGGTCTTTGTCTCCATGAAGAGATGCAATCTTAAAGCCAGACTGGAGCAGTTTATTTTCAACATCATCAACTGTAGCCTTTTTCGAAGCGAATACAAGCACGTCACCATTGTCGATCATTGCAGGTAACCTTTCGAGGAGCCAAGGCAACTTTTCAGCATCAGATGAAAGAATATCAACAACCTGAGTAATGTCTTCATTTGCTCTTCCAACCTCACCCACGGTAACCCTTATGGGATCACTGAGAGATTCCCTGGCTAATCGTTCGACCTTCTGTGGCATGGTAGCAGAAAAAAGCAAAGTTTGACGATCCGGTCTAATCTGTCCAACAATTGATCTAATTTGCGGCTCAAAGCCAAGATCAAACATTCTGTCAGCTTCGTCAAGGACTAAATAGGTGGCCTTCATCATATTTAAAGCTTTCATCTTTAACAAATCGATCAACCTTCCGGGTGTAGCAACAACTACCTCGCAACCAGCCTTTAGCTCTTTAAACTGTTCAAGTTTGGACATACCACCATATACTCCTGCAACACGTATTCCATGTGGTTTAGCAAACTTCCTTGCCTCTAGAAATATCTGGTGTGCCAACTCTCTTGTGGGAGCACATATCACCCCTATTGGACCCTGTTCCTTCTCAAGTTCAGGCTGGTCCATGATATGCACAATCATTGGCAGCACGAATGCAGCTGTTTTTCCTGAGCCTGTCTTTGCAATGCCAATGACATCTCTTCCAGAAAGTATTATGGGCAATGCCTGACACTGTATCTGTGTTGGCTTCTCGTAACCTTGTTTCTTAATAGCATTTGATAATGTTGCAGAAAATCCACAGTCTTCAAACGACTTTATAGGTTTCGGCACATCAAAGCCAGAAACACGAACACATAATGCTTTCTTATAATTAGCAACATCCTGTTCGGTCATTGCTGAAGGACATCAAAACCAACAAGTCAGAAGGCGGCAGCTTTAGGAATGGCATAACAAATCGAGATGAAGACAGCGCGAATAGCTCCTAAAACATCCTCTTACCACAACACACATCTTTAGAGGATACCTCCTCACATAAGTACGACCTTTAATGTGACACTGTAAAGATAATATCAAAACTTATCTTACATACATCATTAGTTATATGGACTGATTCTTAACAATTAATAATGGAATTTGTAATACACGGATGTAGATATTGCGTTGCATGAAACCAGACTCATATGATCACTTATACATGTATAAATAGAACCGTGAGAAAGTCACTTCCTCATCACATTGTGAAGGGTTTCAAAGGAGATTGCTGAGCTAGAGAAGCTTCCTAACTAATCGACATCATCAACCATCTTATCCACCTCCTATAATCGAGCCTCCGGATCCTAGGAATCCGAGTTAGTTTAGAACCTAATAAGCCAATCTCTTGCAATAAATCAACTACTTAATTCCACTAAGATATAACAAGTCCCACGAACTACTTCTATGTCAAAGATGCGCAATCATGAAGTGATCAGATGGCATCTACTTCATTTCATGATCCCCTGCTCATCACCACCTATCAAAAAAATATCAATGAAGCCTTTGTCCTCGAGCACGTCTAAGAGATTCAGCTTCTAAAACCAAACACTACGACTCTGCTTAAGACCATAGACCGCCTTATCCACCTAAAGTAAAGAGTAAGTACAATGTACGGCAACAGAAAAGAGAATCCAAAAGGACGATGGACAAGCCACTATAAAGAAAGTTTTTTTAAAAAATCAAAGAGAGGGGGTAACACTCATAGGTGCCCACCCCAAGAATGCATTAAAAAAACACGGTTCAAAAATACAAAAAAGTTGGCTTAGGAAAGCCACGAGTCTAACAGACTCGACACATGGATACAGATATTTTCCGGCCCTGGCCAACCAGATGGCTCAGACAGTGGCCACAGAGCGGAGCAGAATTCTTCTCGGACGATGCCTGGCCGACACCAACGAATCGCAGAAGGAGGAAAGGCTTCCCGTATTGACCCAGTCCAGATCTGGGCTGACCCAAATAGGCGCCAACATCTGACAGGAGAAGAAGAGATGCTCTGCAGTCTCAATGCATGACCCACACAAAAGGCATCTGTCAGAAACTGTCCCAAGCAGTCTAGAACAGCGGTCGCGCGTCATCAATTTCACTCTCCTAAACAGCCAAAGGAAGAAGCCAATCCTCTCAGGTAGGCCAAGGCCCCAAAAGAAATTGCAGTCCCTCACAAGCTCTGCCGATTGCGAAGGAGGAGGTCGGCAAATCGTCCTGTAGGCTTTTCTGACAGAGAACCCGCTCCCCCGCCACACCCAGTGGTCCCGCTCCCCAGAGGGACGGTCAAAAATTCTCAGCGAGTCAAGAAGGAGGAGAAGATCCTCCAAATGTTGGTCGGAGAAATTAGAGCGAAACAGAGGCATCCAGTAGCCATCAGAACAGCACGAAGCAACGCGTACCTCCTGCTTCTCGGCCAAGGAAAATAAGCGAGGGAAACGTTCGCATAGCACCCCTCCGTCCGTCCAGTCATCCTTCCAGAAGGCAAATGACTCCTCGTTTCCTAGAATCGGTCTGAAGGAGGCCCGACGTCTCGGAACGGCCGATAAGATCCCTTTTCAAAACGGCGAAGGTTGCATTCCACGGCCACTACTCTCCGGCGCCGACGTTGACACACTGTAGATATGACGAATAAGCATAGTGCAAAGGTCCTCCATGCAGCCCCAAATCTGGCCCACCCACTTCAGCAAAAGGGCCTCGTTCAACGCATCAAGACCAAGGCCTTAAATGTCGGTTTCGGTCACCATTTCGGTACCGACCAAAACAGAATTTCGACGGAATTTCGGTGGAATTTCGACCGAAATTTCGGTCATTTCGGTCATTTTTTGTACTAGGGCCCCCAAATTTCGATCATTTCGGTCATTTCGGCCGAATTTCGATTTCGACTGGATATCGATATTCGACAGAAATTCGACCGGATTTCGCTGAAATTTGAGGCCATGATCAAGACGTCTCACTCCGAGACCCCCCTCACTATTTGGGAGGGTGATGGTCTCCCAATCAACCATGTGAATGCCAGGTGCCTCCTGACCGCTCTTGGCCCAAAGAAAGCGACGCATCAGTCACTCCAATCCCTTTCTAATCCCCGCCGGCATGAGTCTTGTAGATACAAAGTAAATCGGGATGGCAGAAAGAATCGCCTTCAGGAGAACCAAACAACCTCCTTTGGACAGGATCGAGGACTTCAATCCCGCAAGCCTCCCCTCAATCTTCTCTACTAGAGGTAACCAGTCCACCAGCTTCGACATGCCAACAGTCAGAGGAAAGCCTAGGTAGTGGATGGGAAGGTGGGCATTAGGCATTCTCAAAGCATCACTACAACAGGTCGCCTCCTCTTCCGGTTGCCCGAATGGGACCACCCTAGATTTGCTGGTGTTCAGGGCCAGCCCAGACAACTCCCCAAAGAGCTCGAGAGTGGTCGCCATGCCACGGGCCTCGCCGCTGCCCCCCTCGATGAAGAAGATAGTGTCATCAGCGTACTGAAGCAGAGGGATCTGTAAGCCATCCTTCGAGTAGCCACAAGTGATCTTAGTGTCCTGCACCCGAGCAGCCATACAAACGAGCACGTCAGAAGCTACTATGAAGAGCAAAGGGGCCGGAGGACAACCCTGTCTAACACCCCTCTGAGGCTGGAAGAAGCCACCCTCCGGCCGCCCATTTACGAGGACCGCCATCGATGTCGTAGTCACGCATCGCTTCATCCAAGAAATCCAAAGCTCCGGGAAACCCCTTCTATGTAATGCTGCCCAGAGGAAGTGCCAGTCCAAGGTATCATAGGCCTTTGCAAAATCTACCTTCCAAAGCAAAGCCTTCTTCTCCCGCCTCTTCCAATCAGCAATAATCTCGGATGCCATAACCAAGCAGTCAGCTATCTGTCTCCCTGGGATAAAGGCAGATTGAAAAGGGGAGACAATGTGCTCGAGCACCCTACTCAATCTGATAGCGAACACCTTTGCCACAATCAAGTACAATACGTTGGAAAGCGCGATTGGCCTAAAATTTTTTTTTTGACACTCGCGATTGGCCTAAAATTCTCAATCATGTCAGCTCCTTCCTTCTTTGGTAGAAGGACAATCAAAGCCTTGTTGATGCGATCAAAACCTACGTTGCAACGACAGCACTCTAAGATGACGTCAAGCACCTCGAAGCCTACCAGATCCTAGAAGTTTTTGTAGAACGAGACCGGGAACCCATCGGGACCAGGTACGCCATCCTAGACTCCAAACAGCTCCTCGGAGCTCCTCCATGGTCACCATCTGAACTAAGCTAGAGGCGTGAGCGGCCGATAGCTGAGTCGCACCCAAACTGTCCACCTCCAGCGCCTCGCAGGGCCTCTCGAGGAGAAATCAATGAAATGGTTCGCAATGGCCCTTCCAAGTTCCATGTCGCCATCCACTCGAACCCCGCCAACAAGTAGCGACCTGATGGTGTTGCCTCGACGTCTCACGCTGGCTACTCTACGGAAGAAGGTCGTGTTCAGGTCCCCCTCCCTGAGCCAGATATGTCTGGATCTCTGCCTCCACTCCACCACTCTTTTTCTGTCTTCCTCAGCGATCTTTCTTTGAGTCTCTGCTCTCCTAAAAAGTTCATCCTCAGTCAGAACCATGTCGTCCTCCAGTGCGTCAAGACCACAGACCTCCTCTTCAGCCGCAGCCCTGACCGCGAGACGAGCCTCCCTTGACTCCCTCTTAAACACGCATAAGCGCTCCCTAAGAGAGGTCAGCTTCTGGACGAAACACACGGCAGCAAAGCCAGTCACAGGGTCGAGGCCCAGTACGAAGTCACCAGGTCTCTGAATGAGTCCTCCAACAACCAAGCTTTCTCATAACGAAAGAACCCCCTTGGGGGCTCCAAGTCACCTGAGTCCCAAAGGATTGGGGTGTGATCCGACCTTGTCCGAGGCTTTGCAGCAACAAACGACAAAGGAAAAATTCCAGGAGATCCGCCGATGCCAAAAAAAGGTATAGACGGACCGTGAGCCAGAATTTCTCCAAGTGAATTTGGTGCACGTCACGTCCAACACCTCCAACTCGAGAGAGTTCACCACTTCCACAAAGTCCATGGAGCCGAGGTCTTGCCCTCCCCGCATCCTCGACCTATCCGATGAGAGCATCGTAACATTGAAGTCTCCGCCAATCAGCCAAGGGCTGTCAGGGAACGCAGCTCTAGAATCCCGAAGATCTGCCCAAAGTTGAAGCCATGCGGCCGGCTGACACGGTCCATACACACAAGAGAGAGCGAGAAGGGAGCCCGACCTAACACACTCCAAAAGTACCGTGAGAACTTGGGTTTTCTTCAGCTCGGCTCGAAGTACCAACGACGAGCTCTTCCAGGCCACCAGCAAGCCTCCCGCAAAACCAACAGCCCCAATCGAGCTGAACTCGGAGAGCGACCCCGCCACTATAAAGAAAGTTATCAAAGAAAAACCATATAGGTTTCATTGAATCTCATAGCAACCAATCTGACCTTATGTCGAGTGACGAACCCACTTGGATTGTGCTTCTCTATGAAGAATCACTAAGATCTAACCCCCACCCAACCAATGGGTGCATCCATCCTAATCCACATCCTCCTTCATATGAGTTGCTATATGCTCCTATGCAACCCCCACTTCCATTGGGGTTAAAGAAGAGCTTGAGTGTGAGAAGAAAGGAGCTGTAATGTTGGTAATCCCTCTACAACATGCATGTAATCACTAGCACATGCACCATAACCTGAAATTTTAATAAAATTTTAGTGTCACTTATAGATTGACATAGGACCTTACCCTCCATCAATTTCAAGGATGTCAACACCATTTCAACAAAATATCATTGACAATATGGCAAAATGGAAAGTTGTACAAGAACATTTGCATGTTTCTTGAATATCAACAAAACCAGACAATGTTTAATTCGTGTCCTCCTTTTTCTCCAAGTATAACCTCAACTTCCATTTCTGGAAGGGGTGTCTACCAAGCTCAACAAGTCGAGTCAGCCCCAACTCGAACTCGATAAGGAAACTCGGCCCGAGCTCGAGCTCGATAAGATTCGAGCCCTAGAATGCAGGTTCGGACTCAAACTTGTTGAGTTCAAATTGGCTCACGAGCCTCTTAACAAGCCCTATTCATGATGAAAACGAGAATCCATAGAGGAAAGGAACACGCAAGGGAAAGGAGGGGGATCTTACCTTCAGCTTGTTGGTAGTTGGGTTCTTGAAGAGGGTCTCAGCGGCAGCAACGGGTTCATTTGCAGCATCGGGGAGGGTCATTGTTAAGTTGGGAATGGAGTGGCTCCAATGATGGCACGATTGGGAGCTGGTAGCTAGGTTGGCGATGGCAACGATGAGGGAGAAGAGTGGTCAGGATGGTGAATGAGAAGTGATACAGTAGAGAAGGGGGACCGTCGTAGGGAGAGGGTAAGGGCTCGATTCGCACAAAGTTGCGGGGATTGGTGAGGAAAGAAATCGGACCCCAAAACCTATATTACATTTTTTTGAAGTCAAAAAAAGGGGAAACATGCTAAGGTGTCCACCCCAGATATATTAATAAAAAAGATAAAGGAAATACTTGCAAATGCCAAGACTCAGACAAAGTCTTAGCATGGAAACAAACATTTTCAGAATCAAGGCCCTGAATGCCGGTTTCGGTCACCATTTCGGTATCGACCAAAACAGAATTTCGATGGAATTTCGGTGGAATTTCGACCAAAATTTCGGTCATTTCGGTCATTTTTTGTACTAGGACCCCCATATTTCGGTCATTTCGGTCGAATTTCGATTTCGACTGGATATCGATATTCGACAGAAATTCGACCGAATTTCGCTGAAATTTGAGGCCATGTTCAGAATCACCGGCAAAATAGTCTCATTTCTAGCAAACAAAATGGATCAAAAAAGCAATCAGAAGCAGTAGCTCTTCACGCACTCTAGGTTTTGCATTATACAGAGAATCCCAAAAAGTCTCAAGACTCTGGATATTCAGCCAAGAAAGTACATTATCCCGCCAAATGGGGCTAGTTCTGACACCGCGAAAGAACATGTGATCAATGGATTCTATCTCAGTGTTGCAGAGAGGACAAAGATCTGTGACGCCAGCAAATAGTCTTGAGCACTAGTCCCTAGTCAAGATACGCCTTCTTCGAAGAAGCCATTAGAATATGTTGATCATGCCCCAAAGTTTCAAATCACATATAAGCTTGTTGTCATGAACCAGGATGGCTTCAAATGAATCAAGTGGGTTAACCACAAGGGTGTAAGAGCATCTATATGAAAAATCTCCTCTCCTCCACTTCCAATGGGCTCTCACCTCTGTCACCTTGAAGACCGTGTGCCTGCCCCACTGAATCCAGAAGATGCATAAAATCCTCCAAGCGTTGATCTAAAAAATCTGAACGGAAAGTAGGCATCCAGGCTCCACCGTCCCAACAGTCCATTATCCTAACATCCTGATCAGAAGATAACGCGAAGACACATGGAAACCTGGATGCTAGAATGCCACAATGTCCAGTTATCCATCCAAAGAGCAAAAGAAGCTCCATTACCCAAAGAAGGCTTGAATAATACAAAAAAGCAAAAGAAGACTTGAAGAATACAAAAAAACCAAAATTGTGTACCACCATGACCAAATGAATGCCTTTCCAAGTATATTCGTTAGTGATTGGCTCTGCCGATGTGAGGGGCGATGCGAGGGGTGACGCGAGCGGCGAGAGCGAAGGCTGAAAGGCAGCGACGTGTGGGTGACGCGAGGGCGATTTCCGTTTGGTTGCGTGTTTGGAGACGTTCGGATGGTGCTTGTGCTTCTGCATCTGCGGTCTCGAATGATGAAGGGGGGTGGGAGACTGTCACGCATCGCAAGAAGGGAAAAGGTGCTACAGGTGTGGGGGTCCGATCATCTTGCGTCGGATTGCTCGAAGCCGCCTCGATGCTTTCGGTGTGGTTGTGTTGGCCACCGCCGCCTTCATTGCACCATGGCAGAGGTCAACGAGTTGGACCTTAGGGCGGGAGCCAGGCGAGATGACTTGAGGGGAGGCTCTGCTTCTCCGCCATCGAGAAAATCTTTTGCATCCGTTATTAGGGGTGAGGCCCCGAACATGGGTGTTGTTATTACGGAAGAGAATGCTGCGAATACAGGCAGGAAGGGGGTTAATTGGCCGGTGGAGCAGTGGGCTAAGGAATTTTTGACGGTGAGATCGGTATGGGTGGGTTTGCTGCTACAGTTTGGAGGGGAGTTTGTCGGGGATGTTTGCATGATTGGTATCCGCAAATGCGGTGTTCGTGGGCTCTCGTTGATGCAGGCGAAGCGGTTGTTGCACCCAAGGGGGGAGTAGTGATGTCTGCTGGAGGATGCCAAATTTTTCTGAAGGGAGAGAGAAGTTGGTCATCTCTCAGGTGTTGCAGCTCCGAGGTGTCCTGTGCCATTCCCAGAGACTTGATGTAGAACGTGCTCAGGGATTTTGGCTACGTTAAGAAGATTTTGTCCGATGGAAGTCATCCGGGCTCAGACCCTCAATTCACAGTGGTGATGATCGATTCATTTGAAGATGTGGGTTCTAAACCTCGCAGGGTGATGTTGCACTCCGACGGCGAGGTGTTCCCCGTCGAAGTCTGGTGCCTTCAACCACCGCCGCCACCACCACCATTGAGGGAGGCTGGTGTCGATGTTGTAACTGGAGATCCTGCATTCTCGGGTTCTGGAGGGGGGGCGACGCCTTGTCTTCCGCGATTTGCATTGATGGCGACGCCTTGTCTTTCGAGATTCGCATTGATGGCACGGATTTATTCCCTTTCAAGTTTCAACTTGGATCGCTCGGTTACCGCTTGGGGAGCTAAAAAGGCAATCTCGGGTGTGGCTTTTAAGGGATCGGTTGATGCGTTGTTTCTAGAAGGAATATTGGGACATGCCCCTTTCCGTATGCAGCTGACGTGCTCAGATCCTTCTGGTGGAATTCGATTAAGATTTTCGGACTTTTTCCCTTTTCTCATTGGGGCTGGGTTTTGCGAGTCCAAGGAGTACACGGTTTCGAAGGGCGTTCAGGCCAGGTTCTCGAATCCGGTTATGGCTCCTGGACCTCTTATTTCGTCGGTGCTACCTGATTCTCTTTCATCTCTGTTTAAGAATGCATCCAGTGTTTCACCGTGCTTGGAGGTTGGACTATATGGTTAGGAGATACTGTGGTAGAATTCTCACAGGATGATCAAACCACGCTTTCTTTGGGTACAGATGCGAACATTTTCAAAGGCGTGAACAAAAGATACAGGAGGAGAAAAAACAGAGGGTTGTGAACTGCAAAGTGTCTGCTCTTTCTGATCGGAAGGTCGTGATAGCGACAGCTGTAGGGGCTGTGAGCCTCTTGGGGGGTCAAAATTGTGCTCAATGAAGATTCTTGCGTGGAACGTAAGAGGTTTGAGTGACCCGGAGAAGAGGCGTGCTCTTGGGGCGAGATTTGTAGAGTGGGGTTGTGATGCCATCTTGCTACAGGAATCAAAATTGGGCTCGTGTGATAGGGTTGTTTGGTGTTCTTTCGGCTTGAGTGGGTTTAAAGATTTCAGCATGCTAAATGCATGTGGTGCGTCTGGGGGGCTCATCATTGCGTGGAAGGAAGCGGCCTTTACTTGTAGGGCGGAGGTGAGAGGGTCGCACGTGATCACGGTTCTGCTTGAATGTGCTTCCACACGATCTTTCTTTGCTTTAAGTTGTGTCTACGGGCCTTGTCAGCAGACGTCACGTGAGGAGTTGTGGGCAGATATTCGGGCTGCTCGTGAGGCTTTCCCTGAATATGCCTGGCTCCTTGGTGAGGATTTCAATGTGACCTTGCTTTCATTGGATCGCCCGCGCTTGCGGGGTGGGCAGGATCCTGGTTCTGATAAGTTAGCCGAGTTAATGGATGAGTTGCAGCTGGAGGTGCTTGATGCTTCAGACACGAAGTTCACTTGGAGGAGTTCTGGGTCTCGTTCTAGAATTGATCGATTTTTCGCTTCTTCTGAGATGATGGCCCTTTTCCCCTGTTCGTTTGTTTCTTCTAGGCCCAGGTCGCGCTCTGATCACACTCCCTTGGTTTGGGATTCAGGTTCTTCAGTCCTCCCAAGGGGTTTTTTCCGGTTTGAGCGGGCATGGTTGCTTGAAGATTCCTTCAGATCTCTGGTTAACTCTTTCTGGACTACAATGCCGGTGACCGGCTCTGCAGCAAGGAGAATTTCAGATAAGCTCACAGGGCTTCATCAGCGGCTCTGTCAGTGTAAAAGGGAGGTTAGGGCTGTCAGGAGGACCAGGAGAGTGGGTGCCGAGCTTGAGATTCGTACTCTTGATTGTTTGGAGGATTATAGACAGCTGACCACGGAGGAGTTGAAGAGGAGGGATTTGGCGCTGAGAGTGGTGATGGAGGACAAGAAGCAAATCACCGAATGGAGGCAGCGGTCAAAAATTTCTTGGCTTCAGAAGGGTGATGCTAATACGGCACAAGGCCTTAAATGTCGGTTTCGGTAGCCATTTCGGTATCGACCAAAACGGAATTTCGGTGGAATTTCGACCGAAATTTCGGTCATTTCGGTCATTTTTTGTACTAGCACCCCCATATTTCAGCCATTTCGATCATTTCGGTCGAATTTCGATTTCGACTGGATATCGATATTCGACAGAAATTCGACCGAATTTCGCTGAAATTTGAGGCCATGATACGGCATTCTTCCACCATGTTGCTAGCGGAAGGCGTCGGATCAACTCTTTCAGATCTATGGTGGTCAATGGCGTTCGATTTGAAGGGGACGGGGAGATGGGGGATGCAACTGTTGAACACTTTCTTGAGTTTTCTCGGAGGGATGCGTCTAGGCCATGGAGGTGGAGCGGTCTTGGGGCGCTGAGATTATCCGATGCTCATGCCGACAGCTTGATCATTCCGGTCACTAGGGAGGAGGTGAAGGCGACGGTTTGGAGTCTTAACTGTGATGGGGCACCTGGCCCTGACGGTTTTCCTATTTCCTTTTACAAGGAGTTCTGGAATATGCTCGGCAATGAAGTGGTGGAGGTCATGCAGGAGTTCTGTTGTCAAAATGCAAGGTTCGAGTGGTTGAATAAGGCATTGATCTTCCTTCTTCCGAAGACTGGTTCGCCTGAGCGGAATGAGGATTTCATGCCAATTGCTATCTCTAACGGTATTTATCTTATCGTGGCTAAGGTGCTGGCTACTAGTCTGTGTCGGGTTCTTGACCTCATTGTATCGACTGTCCAATCTACCTTCATTCCTAGTCGTCAGACTGGTGATAGTCTGGTGTTGGCTACGGAGATCATTAGCGAGTGGAAGCGTAATAAAAAGCATGCATTACTTTGGAAGGTTGATTTTGCCAAGGCATACGACTCCTTGGACTGGCGGTTTCTATGGGCAGCTTTGTCCAAAAGAGGTTTTCCGGAGGTTCGGATCTCTTGGATGAAGCGATGCATCACCACGTCTTCATTCTCGGTGTTGGTCAATGGGCGGCCTGAGGGGGGTTTTATCCAACCTCAAAGGGGTGTCAGGCAGGGTTGCTCGTTGGCTCCTTTGTTGTTGTGATTGTTGCTAATGTGCTTGCTTGCATGGTTGGATGTGCTCAAAGTAGCGGGATTGTCAATGCTTTTAATGGTGGTTGGATAACCATCCCCTTGTTGCAGTATGCAGATGATACTATCCTTTTCGTTGAGGGTGGGAAGGAAGAGTGCCGGGGCCATCGCTTCTATTCTTGAGATTTTTGCTGAGATGTCTGGTCTTCGCTTGAACCTTGACAAGTCCAAGGTTATTCCGTTTGGTATAGTTGATGATTTGGTTGGGGCATGTAGTTTGGAGCTTGGTACTGCTTGCGGGTCACTGCCCATTAGATATCTTGGCATCCCTTTGTCGGATGGTAGGATAAGGCTGGTGGATTGGTTGTCGGTTGTTGAGAAGATGGAAAGGAAGCTTGTTGGCTGGAAGGTGGCTCTGCGTAGTGGCAGATTGGTGCTTATTAAGGCGGTTCTTTCCACGAGTCTTGTTTACTATTCTCCTCTCGCTTGATGCCAAAGGGTATCGTGAGGCGGTTGGAGCAGCTGATGCGTAGGTTCTTATGGAGCAAGGCGGGGCAGGAAAAGAAAGGGGTTCACTTGGTATTGGGAGACTGTGGTGCAGCCTAAGAAGAAGGGAGGCCTTGGGATTAAGAGTCTGGAGGCTCTCAATGAAGCTTTAATTTTGAAGTGGGTGGGGAGGATTTGGGGGGAGGATGAGGGGATTTGTTCAAACTGATTCGTAATTTGTACGGGGTTTCCATTGCCAACCTAGTTGTGCAACGTCAGGGTTAGAGAGAATCGGCTTTCTGGAGGGGTCATGAAGGTTTTGCCTCGCTTTCGGGATCTGTGTTGCCCAGTCGTGGGATTGCATGGCTGAAACTTCCGGTTGGTCGCTATAAAAATGTGGCTGGATGCTCCAGTTGTCCGTAAGAGGTTGAGAATTAAGTGAAGACTCACATGGAGCGAAAGACTGAGAAAAGGAAGGAAAGGGTCAAAAGCGACGAGGTATGCATTTAATTCATATTTCAAAGATAATTTAATCATGTATTGTATTTTTTTTGAGTAAAAATGTATTATATAATTCCAACATCCATCCAAGACTCAAACCGCAGCAGAGAGAAGTGTACAGAAAATGACAATATGGAACTCTATGAATGAGCATAAGAGACAAGAACTCGTGCATTGTGGTGATCTTGTACATGTTGTAGGAAGTCCAAGATTTAATGTTTGAGCAGAAAGTGGCATAGCAACAGAAGTGGTGTACTTCGTTGTCTCATTTTTCCGACAACTTAGTTTCCCCCTTGTGTCCTGACTAAATGCCTTAAACTCAATCAAAACCCAACCTTCAACTCTATCTTCCCGTCGTGTGCTAGCTTGAGGAGTGAAGAATCACAACATCCATTGGGTGCTCAGTCAACACAAAATGATGATAACTTCGATATCAACTAGAGAATTGATCTTTCTAGACATGTCAGACTTCAGCAGAACTGACGTGCAGCATGTTGAGTCCCTGGGGGATTATGCAAAGCACATGGTCTTGCAAGTGAGGCAATAAGATATGCAACCAAAGTCCTACATTCTCGATGACCCCTATACAAACTAACATACAACTAGTACCACCTCAGGGCCGAGAGTGTTATATGCTTAAGCAAAAAAGGTCATTGACAAAATAATCCTCCAAAAGTATAAACGGGATGAAAGCAAAACCGGACAAGTTAAGCACACTAGGGGCTGATTTCCCATAGAGGAACTAACATGTTACATTCTTGTTTCTCAGTTGATTCGACATATAGGAGTGGATGAACCAATGACAAATTTTTCCTTCCATAAATTTAAACTTTCTAGTGTTTTGGCAGACATGTATCTTATCAGAACTAACTTCATTATAATCATGGACCTTTTCTAGACTTCCACTCTCCAATATATCGATCTCGAAAAAATAGCAATCCTGATCATTTGCAAAGAGAGGACATTCTGACAAGCTTTTTTTCAAAAAAAAAATAATGTTTACGTATGGTTTAACATGAGTATCTTCAGATAAAAAAACTGTCACACTTCCAGCTGACCTGCGATCTCGGCGCTCTCCTCGTAGAAGTCCTTGTTGAAAGCGTCATACTCGATGCAGGAGTGATCCAGAGGGGGGATGGGCTCGATCTTCCTGCGGTCGACAACGACGGGGTTGTCGTCAGAGTCGTACTCGAGCATGCCCGCATCCACCGCCCGTGCAGCGGCATAGACCTCCTCGTCGGAGTCGTAGCCTGCGTGCAGCGCCTCGGAGGCGAGAGCGAGGCCCGCATCCTTCTTGGCTCGGAGGAAGCTCTCGACGGGGGTGTCCTCCTCGTCCTCGGCCCTGAACCGGTCCTCCTTCGCGGGGGGGAGGGGCGGTGGGGCCCGCACCTGCTCGTGGATGGACTCCATGAAGGCGTCCAGCGGGTCGATCTCGTCGTCGTCGGGGTTGGGATCAGGATTGGGGGCATCCGGGGCGTCGGCATAGGCGATGGCGTCGAGGTCGTGGTCATCGTGGGGGTCGTGGCGGGGGGGCACGTAGAGGCGGTGGGAGGGGTTGGGTTGGGGGCGCTCGAAGCTGTAGGTGGAGGGCCGATTGATGCCAAAGCCTTCGAAGCCAAACTTGCGCTTCGACATGCTGATGGAGGGGAGAGGAGGGGTTTGGGAACCCTAGAGATAGATTTGTTGGTGGAGGAGGAGACGGGGATTCGTGGGAGCTGTTGGGAAGGTCCGACCAAGGTGATCAGGTAGTACCCGATTATCTGTTGGGGGGAACAGCAGCATTTACGAATGAAAAAAAATATATGAATATATTCTTATTAGATTTGTTTATCGTGGATTTTTTTAAATAATTATTAAAATATTCTTAATTAATTAGACAACTATTGAAGTGATGATCTGGGGAGTAATGCTCAAGGTATTTTAGGCGTCGATTTGGGAGTAACCTCCATGGGTTATTTGCATTTCCACCAGTTTTTTATCAATACTTTTTTCAACTAACATTTCCTTTGGGTTATTTGCATCTCCATATGTCATTTCTTAACAATACTTTTCAACAAAACCCCGTTTGTTATCAAAAAATTTGCATCTTTATATCTACCAAATTTGTTCTTTGCGTCTTCTTTTCAAAAAAATCAGTTTATAGTGAGATTCCTTCACTGTATAATATATAACATATATGAGGAAAGGGAGCCTACTTTGTGAAGTAGGTAACCTTACTTACTTCACATCCATTTCTCGTAAATTTTTTATTTTTTTTGAAAAATGCCACCGTGAATTTTCATAATTATATCCCTCTAATATGTCATTAAAAATTCGTCAGAAACCGAAACTCCTACGGCCTTCATCCATAACATGTAAAATACAGCAAATCTGTGACCGTTAAAAAATGACTGTCTAGATGGGAAAATTTGCTAAAAATGGATGTGAAGTAAGGCTACCTACTTCACAAAGTAGGCTCCCTTTCCTCAACATATATATATGGGAAAAAGGAGTATGCTCCCTGGTTGTAGCTAACTTACATGCTCCCACTCATTTTCCCCTGTATATTTTTTTATTTTTCTGAAATAAAACACATTAGAATTTAGATCACAATATGTCACCATGGTGTCATTAAAAATTTGACTTAATTCGAGACTTCTATCTCCTCCATCAAGACTGTCAAATTTTAACGGCCTCAGATTTGCTGAAAATGCCCCCTTCAGATGGAGGGCATAAGAGTCTCTGTTTTTGACGAAATTGAAATGACATGTTAGAGGGATATAGTGATGAATATACATATTTTTATTTTTCAAAAAAAATAAAAAAATATGGGAACAATAGATGGGAGTAGCCCGTAAATAAGTCCAATAAATAAAATCACATAAAATGTCAAAAAATAAGTAGTAGAAAATGTGTATATTCACCTTCATTATTGTAAAAACTTCTCTAAAACATGTTAAGTTCAAATGACATTAAACCAACTTCATTGTCTGCATAATACTCGCTTCAAATAAAAAATCATGAAAAATTACTAAGCAACAAAAAGCATGCTTAAAAAGTCAGATTAGTCGGTCAGAGCAGTTGGACCGAGAACAAGCCTCGATCTCGATTTGTCAGTTTAATGAAGTGCTAACGAAAAAAACAAAATCGAGTTTGATCGTCGATTTGATGCAGTTGAACCATATCGATTCGACACGGATCGAACTGGAATATACGACCATTGAAGTGGAACAAAATTCCAATTTCAATTTCAAAATCAATAACCCATACTCGTCCTTCCTCCCCGAACACCCCACATATGGAACCCCATTCTCGCATGATGCTATAGCCTCCTTTCATCGTGCGATGAACCTATGATCCATCCACTTTAGTCCCGCTTTTTGCCCTTACACCTAAGCAAAAAAATACAATAAAATCCCATAAATTGATAAAATAACACAATGAATGCTGGCAATAAAAATATAGTAATTGTAAATTATTAACTAATAAATAAGTCCAAGAAATAAAATCACATAAAATATTTAAAACAAGGAGTTGAAAATGTATATATTCACATATATTATTGTACAAATTTATCTGATTTTTCATAAATAAAAATTCATGTAACAACATGAAACAAACTCCATTGTCTACATAATACTCACCTTAATAAATGAGAAATCGTGAAAAATTAATCAGTAAAATAACATATAGATGTATAAGGAAGAGTGATTGTCTCTATACAAGTCTTAGTTACACAATCTTGTCAAGTTAACTCTTTTTTAACTTCACTCATTCGACACTATGAATCTTTATTCTTATGCAAAATACTTGCAACGAGAGTGTCAATGATGTTAGTTCTAAGAAAATTGTCATCTCTTCTCAGATCGGATCTCTTTTCAGATATCACTTTAGGATGTTATTTTGTCCTCAATCTTAACTCCTTGTCCCAGGGTATTAAATGACCATACTTCTACCACCCATAGGTTGTGTATCTAGAAAGCCAAGATTGTACTCAAGGTCAAGATCTGGTTATGGTGCTTAGAAGGAAACCTCTTATGTACAAGATCTTAAAGGAAGAAACAGGGCTGGAGAAACAGACACCAACTTTCCCCTTACATAGCTCAAAAGGTCAAGCATTTGTTTTATTGTTTCCCATTCTCAAGACAGATTTGGACAGATATAATCATTCCTTGTCTGCACAGAGACTCCTGAAATGCATTCCAGTCATCTTTTCTTTCAATAATACTTATTGAATAAACATTAATATCAAACTGCCATCCTCTGGCCTTAAAAATTACCAGAAAAGCTGGGGGTGAAAATAATGAAAAACATGGAACTAAATCTCTGATGTCTGTCTTTTATATCATCAGCATGGATGCCTTTCCAAATAATGACTAACAAAAAGTAGCAAATTACAGAGTAAGATAGCATCATTAATGACCAATTTTGTCATAGTAGTCACTTTTGTCATATCCTTCAGGGTCAAAGACATCTTTGCTGAAGCATGTCCCCATCTGGTTAATCTCCTGATATTGCACAGCATGTTGCAGAAAGTCGGGATTACGATAAGCTCGCTTATTGCGCAATCTGTTGTTGAATCCTCTCTCATCAACACTTCTAACGGCGAGAAATCTGCATATCTTCTCCTGAAATAAATTGTAATGATGATAAATATGATCAGAATAGAAATTTCTCAACACAGTTAACTAATATAAATAGGCTGACCAACAAAACTGATTCAGAGACCACGCCAATATCACAAGCAACCAAAATTATATAGCATAGTTTATTAAACGATGGAAACTCAAATGTTATGAACAAAATGTTAGGCTGCTTCTTTATGAAGTACACCACATTTAATTCTGCATATCAAAAGAAACCAATCGCAAAAAGAACATTTAGGAGCTCATGATCCTTCACTAGCATGTTGACTCCGTATCGATATGTACCCAATATCAAGGTTTAGCTTACACTTCAAATGAGTAAAAATTTTGGCTTATCATTTCCCATTACTTAAAATTGCGGCTTTACTCCTTCAAATTTTGGGGCTTTTTGAATAAAATATAAGTTTGGCTTCCCTTTCCGTATTAATCATGCTTTGGATGACCAAAAGGATTCAAGTATCAATTCGATCAATAGGGGGAAAATAAAACTATATTAAACTTTTCAGTCTAGATATTCAAAGTTTTAAACAAACTTAAAGTTCCCTCCTAAATAAAAGAATTCTAGAATAAGTACACATTGGTGCCTATCTTCAACATTTTCCCTGGATCTTTTTCAAATGCACAATTGGGACTTCCTTTTTTATAACAATTTCAGTTCTGGATTTCAACTAGGTAAGTTCAGCCAAAGTTAAATATCCAGCAAGATATATACAGTGTGATAAATAGCATAGGTGTTCCTTATGTATGTTTTTTTGGGAGAGGAAATATGTGATGTGATACTTTTTCAGTTTTCTTTGTTCTTGGGGCTTGTTGTGTTATTCTCACACCAAGTTCTTGAGGCAATGACCGGATGAAAGACATTTTGAATAGCTCCAGCACCCTCATAAATATGAGAAAGCAATCAATCTGAGGCATAGTAGGAGAGTTTCTCCATATGTATCTGCAATTGGATGCATACATAACATCCGAAGAAAACTCATTAATAATAATCGTGAAATCTGCAGAGCCAGAATCCATACCTTCTTTAGCTCTCCAGTGGTCATTCACGCGCCATAAGACATTGAAGTCCCTACCTACAACCCAGAGAAGCTGATAAAATAAGGCAGGAACAAGTCTCAAGTTCTCAACTCCTCCCATAACTCGTCGTTGTGTAGAGCCTCTATTGGACCATAAACCGAAAGTAATCGCCATCTGCATACCATCCAACAACCTATACAGAATAATCATAGCTGATCCACAACTCAACATCTCCTCAACCCTTTGGAACATGTACCCGTCCACCCAGAATGATTCCCCCAAAGCTCCCAATCGCCCCCACAACTCAACATCTCCTCAACCCTTTGGAACATGTACCCGTCCACCCAGAATGATTCCCCCAAAGCTCCCAATCGCCCCAACAGGTTGCACTCTAACCTACGATCTAGAAATAGAAGTCCACAATTTATCATCCCACTTCTCCAGCTTAGTTTCTGGTAGACAAACCACATCCACATCCAATATCCTAGTAACAAACCTATCACTGATTCTTCTTAGGTTTCCCAACCCCTATTAACATTCCAAGCAACCAATTTCATCAAGTAACCGATAGGGTCATCCCAACAAGTACCATCCACACACATATCATCAATTTGCGATGAACCTCAACTTCCACTTCTAGCACTTTGACCTCAACCTCCTCCAACATAAGACCTTTTTTTTCACCCTCCAGCAGGGACACCATTACCGGAACCACCAACACAATGAGTGCCAAGCATAGCGCCCATGTTATCCACCTTCCAAGATATGTTCCTTCCAACCTGCCACAATCCAACACTCTGTATCAGAGTTCTCTAACATACCATGGACTTGGTATCGGCAACTGCATCCCCACCTCTATAAATAAAGGTAAAAAGAACTAACAAGCCATGGCTCCACAAACCCGAATGACTACCCGGACCCTCACACAGCTAATTCCAACTCCAGCAAAGCCCATTTCCGACTTTTTCCTACACAGATCCTCAATGCTCCACCCTCCATCCAAAACTTAAGAGATCACATCTTCATACTATCTCTTTTTAAACTCTCCTCCCACAAATCTCACTACGGCTTTAACTTCCATGACTTTCGCCATGCAACCCGCACTTGCAACCGCCTCACCCCCCACCCCCACAACCCAACCCCTTGCCATCATCACTCCTCCATCCCGATAGTGCACCACCCTCACAATTTTGCACCTAAGCATCTCCACAGTTGGCCACCATCGTCACACCAAGCATATACAAAAAGCAACCGACCTGCATCACCAAATACGAGGGCAAGAACTTTGAAGGTTTTCATCCACAAATCCAACAACCCCCTCCCCCTCCCGTCCGCAACCCAACACAAATGATGGTCGTGAACTCAACTATTGGTGGAAAGGCAGTCCGGACAATCTCGAGGACACGAAACCTCAAGGGCATGTCTGCAACAGACAAAATCCAGCATTTCCTTCCTTCCACCACTTCAACCCAAAAATGAGGCTTATGCCACTTGACCACTAAAGAGAAGCCATCGTAGTCACCTGCCATAAGGCCCTTCACATCATCTTGGAAAAGGTCCATTGTAAAAAGCAAGGACACTCCTAACACATCACATCCCCATAGGACTCCTTTCCCACTGCATTAAACATCACTACGAAATGGGCATCCTTCAATATCCCCTGCTCAACAGCGCATCTTTCAGAAATCATGCAGAATCCTCCAATGGTTTGCGCCCTGAAAACTCCCAACGAGAGGTGGTGTTGCTCGCCATAGATGAAACCTCGCAACGATGGCAGAGCCCTCACGCCAAACACGCCATATTACAACACCATATGCATTGTAATGGAAACTGTGGATAAAACAGAATGTGGAAGCAATAATCAGATCGAGATCAATAATGAACACTAAGGTTGGAATCCTGCTCCCTATGGAGTGGGATGAAACTACGAGAGAATGCCTTAAAAGGAATATTCTTCTATTTAACTCTCTCAATGAGTAAATGGGTGCAGGGATATGTAGATAGCCACATTGATCCACCATAGTCCCACCAATGGATGCTGTGGGGAGGGTGTGGTAATTGGATCTTGGATAGATCCAATTACCCACCTAGGTCATACTTCAACACTCCCCCTCAAGAGGGAGCATGCAATGCTTAGCTCGGAAAAATAGAAAGAAAGCACTCACGGTGAAGACGACACTATAGATAATATCAATTCAATGCATATTCTGTCAGTTGCTGCTAAGGACAGTGCTTCTCATGTCATGATGGTAAGGAGGAACTATACGGATGGAATGCAAATGATGATCCTTAGAAATCTGGATAACGCAAGTGGGGGATGAAGAGGCGCTTTGATGCGCGATAACTGAACATGTGGGGGCTTCCGAATAATAGATGATAAACACAAAGATCATATCATATTTGTTAGAATACTCAGATGATTATTCCATAGAGCCCTTGGGTCTCTTATATAGGGAGAGAGCCCTTGGGTAAATTACATGAGAGGTACATAAAGAAACTAAAATAATAAATAACACCACAGACTAATAACTATCTCTACACTCCCCCTCAAGATGGAGCATAGATATCTATCATGCTCAGCTTGGACGAACATCTCCGGAAAGGTCCTCTGAGCAATGGCTTCGTGAATATGTCTGCTGTTTGGTCCTCTGAACTGACGTGGGACGTGGAGATGAAGCCCTTCTGAATCATGTCCCTAGTGAAATGACAATCCACCTCTATATGTTTTGTTCTCTCATGGAAGGCTGGATTGTTGGTAATGAATAACGCTGCCTGATTGTCACATTGCAGGTTCATAGGCAAGGGAACTTCAACATTCAGATCTTCTAGAGCTGCTTTAACCCACATCATTTCTGTGCTTGCCTGTGCCATGGCCCTGTACTCGGATTCGGCACTGGATCTTGCCACTACAGTCTGCTTCTTGCTTTTCCAGGAGACTAAAGAGCTTCCTACAAAGACAGCAAATCCAGAAGTAGACTTACGATCTCGTGGACATCCTGCATAATCCGCATCTGCGCAGGCTGAAATAGACAAATCTGTGGCTTTCTTGAACAGCAACCCTGTGCCTGGAGAAGACTTCAGATATCTCAATATCATGTACAATGCATCCATATGTACCTGCCTCGGCTGCTCCATAAATTGACTCACCCGGTTTACTGCAAGTGCAATATCCGGTCGAGTTATAGTGATGTATAAGAGCTTGCCCACCATTTCTCTGTACCTTCTCTTGTCCACCTCCTCAGTGTCCTCATCGTACAGCTTCATACTTGGGTCCATAGGTGTACTTGAAGGTCTGCATCCAGTCATTCCTGTCTCTACCAGCAAATCTGTGACATATTTCCTCTGATTCATCACCATTCCTTGTGCATTTCTTGCAAATTCTATCCCCAGAAAATACCGTATTGTGCCTAGGTCCTTTGTAGTGAACTGGCTGCCCAACATAGACTTGGTCATCGCAACCCCTTGTGCATCATCTCCAGTAACCAGTATGTCATCAACATATACCATAACAACGATGGTACCTCTAGGGGTCTTCCGGACAAACAGTGAGTGATCCGCATTTGATCTTCTGAAACCCTGTCGTTCAATAAGCTGGGAGAGCTTCTGGAACCACGCACGAGGACTCTGCTTAAGGCCATAGATAGCCTTATGAAGTCTACACACCTTCTGTGACTCCCCCTCAGCAGCAAACCCGGGTGGCTGCTGCATGTAGACTTCCTCCTGTAGATCACCATACAAGAAAGCATTCTTAACATCAAGCTGGAATATGGGCCAGTCACGTACCACTGCAACCGATAGAAGAATGCGAAGGGTAGAATGTCTCGCCACCGGTGAAAAAGTGTCCAAGTAGTCTACCCCATATGTCTGTGTAAACCCCCGTGCGACAAGCCTGGCCTTGTATCTGTCAAGACGACCATCTGCATGATATTTGATCGTAAAGACCCACTTGCAGCTCACAACAGACGCACCTGGAGGAATAGGGACCAGAGACCAAGTCCCTCTGGATTGCAATTCACGCATCTCCTCTTCCATCGCTAAACGCCAGCATTCAGTCTTCATGGCATCCTGATATGTCCGTGGAATCTCAACGGATGATACAGCTGCGGCAAACTTCTGGAAATCCCCAGTGAGTCGATGAAAGGACACATGAGAGGCCAGGGGATATGAGGCACACTGTCTTCGCTGTTTCCTATGAGCAATGGGCCGGTCCAAGTCCTCCAAAACAGTGCTAACCGGTTGGTCATCCTCCTGTGGTAAAGGCTCCTGCACATGTGCATTATTTAACCCATCATTAATATCAGAACATACCTGAGGCGTGCTGGATGGTTGAGATGTAGCCTGAGCAGGGCCTGTGCGTCTCGTATAGAACTTAGTGAGAGGAACAACTGGCGGTGGTGGTGGTGGTGGTGGCGGAGATGGTGGTGGTGGTGTTGATATTGATGATGGTGGAGTAGAGGACGGACCAAGGCTTGGAGGTGGTGGAACATAGATCTGGGAGTCTGATGATGTGGAGGAGACCAACCTGTCACCTGCAGGGGAGAAGTACATGACAGGTTCGAAAAAAGTAACATCTGTACTCACATAGTACTTGTCATTGACAGGATCATAGCAACGGTACCCCTTCTGTGTCCTGGAGTAACCTACGAAAACGCACTTGATAGCCCTAGGGGATAGCTTATCAAGCCCCGGAGATAATCGGTGAACAAAAGCGACAGTGCCAAATACCCGAGGTGTCAGTGTAAATAAATCTCTGTCAGGAAAGAGAACAGAGATTGGAGACTTTTCCCCCAGAACAGTTGTAGGCATTCGATTGACCAGATAACATGCTGTAAGTATAGCATCACCCCAAAAGGATAATGGGGCACAACTCTGAATAAGTAAAGTGCGTGCAATGTCAAGAAAGTGTCGATGTTTTCGTTCGGCAACCCCATTTTGTTGAGAGGTGTAGGCACATGTGGTTTGGTGGACAATGCCTTTGGATGAAAGGAAACTAGCAAGAGAGCGAGTGCAGAACTCCAAGGCATTGTCTGTACGCACATACTTAACAGTAGATGAAAAAACATTCTGAACTTCATTTATTAGATTTTGGAGAACATTTCCTGCTTCAGATTTATTTTTAAGAAGAAAGGTCCACGACACTCTGGAAAAATCATCAACTACAACTAGATAGAACCTGTGCCCCTGGTGATCTGGGACACGACTTGGACCCCAAATATCTATATGAAATAACTCAAACGGGGAGCTACTGCTCCGACTCTGACGACTGGGGAAGCTAGACCGATGGTGCTTCCCTAACTGACACGCTTCACACCGAAAAGAGGAACTCGGAGATATCTGAGGCAGGAGGTGACGCATCTTTTGCAGCGGTAGATGACCGAACCGAAGATGCCAGGTGTACGGAGAAACAGAGGCCTGGTTATGCAAGGAGACGCCAGCATAGGAGTTACGAACGAGACGATAAAGGCCGTTGTGCTCAGAACCACAGCCAATCACCCTGCCCGTCAGTATGTCCTGAAAAATAACAGACGATGGGTCAAAAATAGCACGACAGTGCAAATCACGTGTAATCTGACTGATAGATAAGAGGTTCATAGAGAATTCTGGAGCATGTAGCACATTCTGTAAGTGCATAGAAGGTAGTAAAGCTGTCTCCCCCTGACCAATGATAGGAGACTGAGTGCCATCGGCAATGAGTACAGAGCGACCTGGCTGAACAGCTCTGTAGGACCGCAAAATATCTTTCTCACGGCATAGATGATGGGTAGCTCCAGAGTCGACAATCCATCCTGTGAGATCATGACTATGAAGTGAGGCTGAAGAACTACCTGAGGCACTGGCTGAGGCTGATGTACTGGCTGATGCCGAAGCCGCAACATCTGAAACGTCTGCACCCTCTGATGAAGAAGATTGTGGCATAATATCCCGAAGTCGTGCCACCAATTCTTCGAACCTATGATCTGGAGTAGATGCGGGTGGACCCTGAACATGATCAGCTACTCGGGCAGAAGGAGGGAAACCATGCTTAGAATAGCATGTCTCCTCCGAATGACCAGTGCGGCGGCAGTACGAGCACGTAGAGCGTATGCGACCTCCGCGGCCACGTCCACCACTTCCCCTGCCACGAAACGGGGATGAACCACCACGTCCCCTGGAAACTGCCATTGCTGATGGAGTCGCGGTCGCTGTACTGGATGGAACGGGTACACGGCTGAGCCTTCTGTATACCTCTTCCATCGGTGGGATGGTGGCATCTGCTAGTATCTGTGCACGTGCTGCCTCGTACTCCGGATCAAGGGCAGCGAGTAGTACGCCAACCATAGTGGTGTTGCGGAACGTCTTCTGCTGTTCCGGTGTGGCTGTAAGAGGAATAGTGCTGTAGAGCTTCTCGAACATGCCACGAAGCGACGTGTACAGGGAATGAAGAGGCTTCCCATTCTGCTTCGTGGTAAATATATCATGCTGCAACTGGAGCATCTTTGTCTCATTGCGGACCTGAGAGTACGTCATAGCCAAAATGTCCCACATCGCCTTAGCGGTGGGCTGGTGAAGAACATCATTCGCTATCTCTGTCGTGAGCGTACCTGAGAGCCAGACCTTGGCGTACGCATCATCTGCCTCCCATGAGGCATAGATCCCTGTCTTCTCCGGCGGTTCATCCTCGGTAAGAATATGCTTCTTACCACACGACTTCATGAGACTGAGGAACTGCATCGCCCACAGCTCGTAGTTCGTCCCGTCCATCTTGACGATTGGTGCCGAACCTTTGAAGGCACCTATGGCGGGCATATCTAGTTTCTGATCAGACATGATGCCAGAGAAGAGCGACTACTGATAACCAAGAATATACTGTCTACCGGAACCTTGTAGGATCCAAGTGCATAGGTAGACGATTATGCACTTGAATCACACATAACTCCGAGTCCTCGGAAGAACGCGGAACACCGGCAACAAGTAGAGGCGGTGGGAGCCTCTACCTTGCCAAAATAGCGACCGAGAGGAGTCGGTCAGGGGCTGGACAGCAAGTGCAGGGGGCCCGGCGTCGGTTGGGGAGGGCCCGGCGGGGTTGAAGATGCCCTACAGGGGCTGGCTGTGGCGAGGAAGCCCTAGATCGCGGGCGTAGGAGGCCCGAACAGGGGCTGGCGGCGGTGTGGAGGCCCGATGAAGGGCTGGCGGCGGCGTGAGATGCCCGAGAAGGGGCTGGCAGCAGCGTGGGATGCCCAAGGAGGGGCTGGCGGCGATGGAGAACCGACTGGGGATGTCGGCGGCGGCGGTGGGAGGGGTCCCGATGAGAGTAGGGACCCCGGCGAAACCCTAGAAGAGAGAGGGGGGGGGGGGCGGCGGTGGTGGAAACCCTAGGTTAGGGTCATGGCTCTGATACCATGTTAGAATACTCAGATGATTATTCCATAGAGCCCTTGGGTCTCTTATATAGGGAGAGAGCCCTTGGGTAAATTACATGAGAGGTACATAAAGAAACTAAAATAATAAATAACACCACAGACTAATAACTATCTCTACAATATTGTGTCCAAACAGAGTCTATCGAAGATACTCAACTGAAACCTATGGGGGTTCAGATAGGAAAGCACATGCGTGAGATAGTGGGGGCCTAATAAAGAATGTTGTGGGAATATCCATACATAGATCTATGAACATGGGTCGCTCTCATGGATACCTCAGAAGGATCTCGTATTGGAGTTCACGGTCACTAAAAGTGTGGAGCATGCACCGACTACAATGAATCTCTCTCTGGAGAACTCTAAGACAAATAGATGATGCCCATGGGATCATGGAAGAATAGCCGGCTGAAACTCGAGGGGATTACGATTGAGCCTGTGGGGGCTAGTAGGCAACAAATATGCAATGGTCTCTTACTCCCCCTTTCTATCATACTCATCGGAAACATGAGGATACTCGCCCAACTTGCGAAAACAAACGAAGAGGGCTAAGCAAAAAACTTCACATGTTTTTATTATTTCAGAGGGAAGAAAACGGATGAAGAATGGAGAAGAAGCGTCATAGTGCCTCTTTACAAGAACAAAGAAGAGATTTAAAATTGTTCGAATTATAGAAGTATCAAGCTAATGAATCATACAATGAAAATTTGGGATCGTGGGATCGAAAGAAGGTCGAGTCAAGGTTCCAAAATAACAGATAACCGGTTCAGATTCATGCCAGGTCGCTCAATTATTTAAGCTAGAGCTAAAAGGAAGAACCTCTGTATGATATTTATTGATTTGGAGAAGGCTTATGATTCAGTCTCATGAGAGATATTGTGGAGAGTTTTGGAGAAGAGATAAGTACATGTCTTATATATTAACCTTATTAAGGATATGTATAATGGGCCTTCATCTTGTATACGGATCCGGTCTGGGAAAACTGGCTATTTTAACATCAACAGGTCTGCATCAAGGTTTAGTTGTAAGTCCATTCCTTTTTATTTTGGTTATGTACAAGTTGACTAGTCACATTCAGGATAATATACCTTCGTGTATGTTGTTTGTCGATGATATTGTGTTGATTAATGAGACTAGAGGTGAAATAAATTAGAAGCTTGAGGTTTGGAGACATGCAGAGACTAAAGGATTTCATATAAATACGACTAAGATTGAATATATAGAGTGCACATTTGATGGAAGCGGTGTTGAAGGAATCATGATGAATATTGGAGACGATTATAACAACAACAACAACAACAACAACAAAGCCTATTCCCACAATTAAGTAGGGTCGGCTACATGGATTCTCTGCCTCCATTCAGATCTATCTTGGGTCAATCCCCAGCTTATATCCACAAAACAAAGATCCCTTCGTATGGTCTCTTTCCAACACTTCTTGGGTCGTCCCCACCCTCTCTTAGCCGGCTCAACATCCCAACATTCGCATCTCCTAACTGGTGCATCAGCTGATCTTCTTTGCAAATGACCAAACCATCTTAAGCAGTTTTCTCGCATCTTATCCTCGATCGGAGCAACACCAACTTTCTTTCTGATTGCATCATTCCGAATCCGATCTTTACGTGTGTGTCCACACATCCACCTTAACATTTTCATTTCTGCTACAGCCATTCTCTGCACATGTCTATGGTTCACAGGCCAACATTCATATCCATATACCATAGCAGGTCTCACGGCTGCTTTGTAAAACTTTCTTTTAATTTTTAAAGGAATTTTCTTATCACAGAGAACAACAGAGGCTCCTCTCCACTTTAGCCAACCTGCATTTATTCTATTAGTAACATCTCCATCAATTTCCCCATCATGTTGCAAAATAGATCCCAGATATCTAAAAGAATCTCTCTTTCGAATGTTATCATCACCAATCTCCACCTCAATTCCTTCACCATTGCTTCCATCAAAAGTGCACTCCATATATTCTGTCTTAGCCTTACTTATAAGAAATCCTTTACTCTCCAACTCATGTCTCCAGACCTCAAGCTTCTCATTTACTCCATCTCTAGTCTCGTCAATCAACACAATATCATCAGCAAATAAGATACACCAAGGTAACTCATCCTGAATGTGACTTGTCAACTCGTCCATAATCAAAGTAAAAAGAAATGGACTCAAAGTTGAACCTTGATGTAAACCAATGTTGATGTCAAAATAGACAGTCTTCCCATACGGGGTCCTTACACAAGATAAAGCCCTATCATACATGTCCTTTATGAGGTTAATGTATAGGACAGGCACTTGTCTCTTCTCCAAAACTTTCCACAATATCTCTCGTGGGACAGAATCATAAGCCTTCTCCAAATCAATAAAGATCATATGGAGGTTCTTCCTTTTAGCCCTATAAATCTCCATTGTTCTCCTCAGCAAATGGATGGCTTCAATAGTTGAACGACCTGGTATGAATCCGAATTGGTTTTCTTTGACGTTGAAAACTTGCCTCAACCTTCTCTCGATCACACGCTCCCAAATTTTCATAGTGTGACTCATCAGCTTGATACCTCTATAATTTGAACAATTTTGAATGTCTCCTTTATTCTTATAAAGAGGCGCCACGATACTCCTCCAATCTTCAGGCATTTTCTTGCTTCGCCAAATAACATTAAATAGATTCGTAAATCAAGTCAAACCGTGCTCACCTAAAACTTTCCATATTTCTACAGGGATATCATCCGGTCCTACACCTTTCCCATGTCTCATAACTTTCAAAGCCTCCTCTACTTCCTTTCTTTGTATCCGTCTATAGCTTGCACGATTCAAGTAACTTTCACTACTAGCTAGATCACCCAAAGTGATCTCTCTATTTCCTTCCCCAATGAAAAGTTTATTGAAGTATTGCTCCCATCTAGTCTCTATATCCTTCTGAGTAACAAGGACGTGACCTTCCTCGTCCTTAATGCATCTCACTTGAGAAAGGTCTTTGGTCTTTCTTTCTTTTGCTTTGGCCAACCTGAATATATCCTTCTGACCCTCCTTAGAGTCGAGATTTTTATACAAAACTTCATAAGCTTTCGACTTAGCTTCGCTTACAGCCTTCTTTGCTTCCTTCTTTGCTATTTTGTAGGTTGTGACAGTTTCCTTTGTTCTATCCTTAGACATAGCTTTAAAACATGCTCTTTTAATTGTTAGCTTCTCTTGCACCCCTTCACTCCACCACCAAGCCTCCTTTTGACCTGGGGCTCCTCCCTTTGACTCGCCTAGCATCTCTTTGGCTACCTTTCGGATACAAGATGCTACTGCCTCCCACATCTCGTTTGCACTTCTACTACAATCCCAAGATAAATCTTCTAAAACCTTCTCCCTGAAGCTCGATTGCTTCAGTGGAAGATTACACCATCTAGTTCTAGTGATCTTAGGAGCCCTTCTTTTCTTTACCAGCCCTTTTATTTGTACATCCAAAACTAACAAGCGATGTTGGTTTGTCAAACTCTCTCCTGGGATTACTTTGCAGTCGTTACAACACAACCGATCTCTTCTCCTCAACGCAAAGTAATCTATCTGTGTTCTCGTTGGCCCACTCTTATAAGTAATTAAATGCTCCTCCCTCTTCTTGAAGAGAGTGTTTGCTATGAAAAGATCATATGTCGTTACAAAATCCAGGATGACTTTTCCCTCTTCATTTCTATCCCCAAAACCATGTCCTCCATGAACACTAGCATACCCTGAAGCATCTTTTCCCACATGTCCATTAAGATCTCCACCTATGCAAATCATCTCTTTGTGGGATTCCTTGTAAAATCTTATTTAGATCCTCCCAAAAAACTTGTTTAGTCCTTTCATCTAAACCAATTTGCGGTGCATAAACTGAGATTATATTCAGAATTTCTTCTTCAAGCACCAATTTTAGCAAAATAATCCGATCCCCGAATCTTTGTGCCTCAACCACACAATCCTTCAAATTCTTATGAACAACCACTCCAACACCGTTTCTACCTTTATCTTTACATTAATACCAAAGTTTAAAGCATGTCTTCTCGATCTCCCTTGCTTTCTCTCCAACCCATTTAGTCTCTTGAAGACATAGTATATGAATCTTCCTTCTTTCCATCGTATCCACTATCTCTATCGATTTTCCAGTCAAAGTGCCAATATTCCAACTACCAATCCGCAACTTCTGTTGCAATCTCTATTGGAGACGATTATATTAAAAAGAAATATTCTTTTAGATATGTAGGATCTATTATGCAACATAATGGGGAAATCAATAGAGATGTTAGTCATAGAATAGATGCAGGTTGGCTAAAGTGGAGAGGAACCTCTATTGTTCTATGAGATAAGAACATTCCTTTGAAAAATAAAGGAAAATATTACAAAGTAATAGTGAGACATGCTATGCTCTATGGATCTAAATGTTGGCCTGTAAACAATAAAGATGTGCATATAATGACAGTAACATGCATGAAAATGCTAAGATGGGTGTAATCATAAACGAGGTCAGGTTTGGAAAGATGCAATCATAAGGAAAGTTGGTGTAGCTTCAATAAAAGATAAGATGAGAAAAAACCGCTTAAGATGGTTTGACCATTTGCAAAAGAGATCGATTATTGCATTAGTTAGAAGATGTAAGATTTAGGATGTTGAGTTGTCTAAGAGAGGATGAGGAAAGCCCAATAAGTTGGATGAGACTATCCGAAGGGATCTTGATTATTTAGATCTAAACTCAAGAATGACCCAAGATAAATCGGAATGGATGAAAAGAATTTATGTAGTTGATCCTACTTAATATAGGAAAAGGTTTTATTCTGTTGTGTTTCTGTGCTCTCTTTTTTTTTGAACAAATCATCCTTCATGTTTCTTGGCTATAATTTTTCATAGTTGTCTCCTTTTTTTGGTTTTATATAAGTCATCTCCCTTTCTTTCTGGCTTTTCTCCCTCTTTTATACAAAGCAACCCAATAAGGCTCAATACCTTTCCCTTTTCTTTTTTTATGTCGATACATAACATAATAAAAGAGTAACATGGGGGAGGGAGGTCCACCTTCTCATTCAATTCTAGGGTTCCCCATGGGGCGAACCCATGGGCGTCGCCAGAGTTGCTTGAAGATGGAGTCATACGCGTGCCTAGAGTTGGTGGGTGGTGCCACCTAGAATGCGGAAGGATTCTGCGTCGCCTGAAGAGAGAAGGGGCGTTGGAGGCCTTCGGTAGTGTGGCTAGGGGTATCGCTTGGGTGCGGGCAAGGTTGCAGAAAGCGGTAGTCGGTACTCGGTCAGCGAGGTCACTGACTAAAGATTAGTCAGCAGCCGGGCAAGTAATCGGAGTCGGCCATTAGTCAGTTTTGATTTTTTTTAATTATTTTAAATATATAAATCACTTTTATACATAGATTTGTACATTTCCTATACTTTCATAATGAAATAAAAGAAGTAATTGACTTTAAATATAACATTATTGCATATTAGAATAAGTTTGCTTATGTATTAACATAGATTTGTATATTTTCTATACTTACATATTGAAACAAAAGAAGTAATTGACTTTAAATATAACATTAAGTATATTAGGATAAGTTTGCTTTAAAAAAGACAAAAAAGAAAAAAATATAAAAGCTTGATGTAAAAGTCGGCAGATTTGTCGGCCGACTAGGCGACTAGGCTTAGTCGAGTCGGCTACCCCCCCTCCCCCGACTCAACTAGTCAGACCGACTAGTCGGTCGATTTTTACAAGCTTGGGTGTGGGGTCCCACACGCGTGGAGGGGTTTGCAGGGTTGTACATCACGAAGGAGGGTGTTTGGAGGTGGGTGCCACTTGGAAGGGGCGGCGCTGCCTTGAGGATCATCGCTTGTGGTGCATCATCAGGGCCTTCTAGTGAGATGGAGAAGGTGATGTGTTGGAAGAGATGGAGGTGTACCCTGGCATGGATGCAAAAAACAGCTTAAACGACCGTTTAAACGCATGCGACCTTCAACCGCACCGACTAAGCAAAGTCGGTTCATATGCGGTAGAGGCATTTAAGCGGCATTAAACGGCCGTTTAAACGGCGTTTGATATCACTTAAGAAAAAAATAAAAAAATTCTCAACCCTAGCCCTCACCCCCTACCCGTTCGTACCCCACACCATTCGAAATTTCGAACCCCACTCTCAACATCCCCTGACACAACCCTAACCCTCTCCCCCCCTCACACAGCAGCCCTTGCGGTGGCGCCGCCAGCCACCATTCTCTTCGTGCACAGCCCCCGCCGCCGTTGTGGTTCCTCTGAAGCCCCGCCGTTGCTGTAGCCCAGTCGTTGTTGCGGCTCCTCCGTAGCCCCGCCGCCGCTTCATTCCGTTGTCAAGCAAGAACGGTGTTGCCGCCGCGTACGTACCTTTCCGTCGCACCGCTTAATCTCTTTATTCCGCTGTCAAGCAAGCTTCTCGATCTTTTGCTGCTTGCTTCTTTCACATGGATGGTTGGGGGATCAGTTGGATTCGTGACCATCTTGGTCACTTGTATCATCTAATATGTGGATGGCTTTACCTGTTTATCGTGGGTTTTCCTTATGAAGAATAAGTAGGATCGATATATGTTCAAAGCAGTTTGATTTCACTGCAAATTGTTCTGTCTGATATTTTCCAAGATTTTTGCTCTACATAGTTGCAGGATTTTTTTACTGGTAGATCAAGCATCCCAATCTATATAGTTAATTCATCTTGATTTGACATTGTTTTCACTCATTTCAATAACCCGGATCACTTGTCAAAGGAGATGGGTATTATTAACACACATGCGTGCGCGCGCACACCCACGCAGACCGACACACGCACCCCACACGTGCACACGCACACGTGATATTCCTTTTGTGAGATTGACGTGCATCTCTTGCTGGTCCCCAGTCGTTGTTGCGGCTCCTCCGTAGCCCCGCCGCTGCTGTAGCCTCGCGCACACCTGCTGGTGCTGTAGCCCGGCCATCGCGAAGCATTTGCAGACACCTTAGTCGTCACAATCGCTCCTTACAGGTTAGTTATAATCATCTTCTCTCGTTTATTATGTTTTGTAAGTAACTAACAACACATAAATGTATAGCCCATTAACCTTTGATGATCATTGATCACTATGCTTCTTTGCCAGGCCAACCTCATTGGAATTATAACAGTATTGATCTTATTTTGGCAGCAACCCCTTGGTATGTAAAGCTGCCCCTTTGCGAGTATATTTTGATTGGCAAGATTTATCATGGTATAGTTTGTGTCTATATTAATGTAACCATTTTTAAAATCACTTGACTCGTAGTTTGTGATTTTAAAAATGCATTGAGATTTGTCATTAAGTGATGTCTTTTTATAATGTTATTCATGCTGATATGTAATATATAACATTGGTGAATATGTGTGACCCTTGAGTAAGAAATGGACACTCAGTCTTCTGATCATGTGAAAAGTAGTGGAACGAGGACGGATGCCGTGCATTTTATTCCACAAGGATCTACAGATCCAGGATGGAAGTTTGGTTATATGCTTGCAAAGGATGACAGAATACAATTGTTTGTAAGCTTTGCAGCAAAACCATCAAAGGTGGAATTTATAGACTCAAGCAGCATTTGACTCATATTCGTAGACAAGTCTCTTCCTGTCCCAAGGTTGATGAAGAGATCAAGAAAGAAATGAAATAATATTTGGGTGGAATATTAAAGAGAAAGGCTAAAAAGATGAAGGAAATCGATGATCTGAGGAATGATGTCGATGTCATGGGAGGTAGTATACCAACAATGGGCTCATCAAAAGAGCCTCGCATGCTTGAATCAATGAATGAGACAGTTGCTCAACGACAGACGACAATCAAGGATGCATTTTGTAAAGATCAAAGAGAAAAGGCCATCTCATATGTATGCCGTTGGGCTTACAAAGCAAACATTCCATTCAGTGTGTTTCAAATGAAAGATTGCCATAAAGCATTTGAAGCAATTGGGCAATATGGTCCAGGGCTCAAACCTCCAACTCGTTATGAGATGTATGTTCCACAATTGACTAAGGCCGGTTAAGGATGTCAATGATGCCTTAGCACCACACAGAGATATGTGGATAAGTATGGGATGTTCTATCCTGACTGATTCATGGACTGATATCTGTGGTAGAAGTATTATGAACTTGTGTGTGAATTGTTCACTTGGTACAAGTTTTTGAGATCTGTAGACTCTTCTGATGAGCCACATACTGCTGAATACATTTTCAACTTGGTAGATGAATGCATCCAGGAGGTTGGAATTGAAAATGTTTTCCAAGTTGTTGCAGATAATGCATCTGCAAATATGGCTGCGGGAAGGATGATGGAGGCAAAGTATCCAAAAAATTTTTGGAGCTCATGTGCTGCCCATTGTCTTGATTTGGTGTTAGAGGGGATGAGGAAAGAATCAAAGGTGAAAAGTGCAATCTCTAAGGCAAGGATGCCTACGGTCTTCATTTATAGCCACACGAAGACTTTAAGTATGATGCGTAAATTTACAAACAAAAAAGACATCGTTAGACCTGGGCAAACTAGATTTGCTACCACATTTCTTACATTATAGAGTGTTCTAGAGAAAAAAGAGAAGTTGAGGCTCATGTTCTCTTCAGATGAGTGGAGAGATTGTAGACGGTCGAAGATGAGGAAAGGAGAGGCGGCAACATCCATTGTCTTGAGTCCAACATTTTGGAATCAAGTTAATCTAGCACTGAGGGTTTTTTCTCCATTGGTTTATCTTCTACGCGTTGTTGATTCTGATGTGAAATCATCTATGGGATTTGTGTATGGAGGATTAGTGGAAGTAAAGAAAGAAATAATTGACTCCTTTAATGGAAACGAGTTGTCCTATAAGCATTTCATTGATGCCATTAATTTGAAGACCGAAGGACGGCTTGATTCTCCCCTCCATCTTGCAGCGTATTATTTGAACCCTACTTCTATTGTAAAGATCATGTTGAGAATGATGTTCTTGTGAAAAAAAGGTCTTCTTGACTGCATTGAGAAGTTATATCCAGATTTAGATCAACAAGACATCATTACAAGAAAGGAGTTGGTGATTTACAAACATGCTCAAGGATAATTTGGGAAGCCATTAGCAATTAAGCAAAGATCAATAAATGATGACCATTTTGATCCAGGTGAATCCCTATCAAGTTTTCAATATAATATTATGGTCCATATTGATGATATCTAATTAATGTTGAACATGAAACAACTCATTGGTGGTCGTTACATGGAGGTGAAACCCCTAATTTGCAAGCAATGACAATGAGAATTCTGAGTTTGACCTCGTCATCATCAGGATGCGAGAGACACTGGAGCGCTTTTGGAGCGGTAATGAATTTTATATTTGTACATTAACATCCATTATACATTGACTTTTTAGTGTATAACATATATGCATGTGTGTATTTTAGGTTCATACGCAGAATAGAGCTAAATTGAATACCAAGAGGGTGAATGATTTAGTATTTGTTAGATTCAATTCATTGATTAAGAATCGCAGTGAAAGTAAGAGACGTGATCCACTTTCTTCAAAGGATCACCAGTATGCAAAGGCATGGATTTCAAATGTACCTTGTGAAGAAGATGAAGTATTTCCTGGCACAGGATTTACATGGGGTTCAGTTGCCGAGGCATGCGGAGCTGAAAGCATACTTGAGCAAAGGAGAAGTGAACTGTACATTTGAGAGCTTCAAGTTCATCGGGGCAAACTTTGCATGGGGAAGCCGATAATGAGGGAATATTTGAGGATGAGGATGCGGATGAGGATGGAGATGAAGAGCCAATGTTGCTTGATGACGAGTCTGATGAAGAATGACATTAAATTCATTATATTTTTAGATGAATGAATGCCAGAACTTTTTGTGTTGTCTATGACTTTTCTTGAACCATGCTATGAATTGTAGTTTGCAGTTATTTATGTTGTCTATTCTGACATTTGGCTATGGATTCTACTTGTTTATGTTTGTCTATTTTGACATTTGGCTATGGATTCTACATGTTTATGCTGTCTATTTTCACATTTGACTATGGATTCTACTTGTTTATGCTGTCTATTTTCACATTTGACTATGGATTCTACTTGTTTATGCCGTCTATTTTCACATTTGGCTATATATTCTGCTTGTTTATGCTATTTATTTTGACATTTGGATGAAAAACTATCCTTGAAGTTGAGAGTATTTGGTCTATATTGTGAATATGTGATTATATTTTATAATTTAATTATACTTTTTTATTAATTATATATATATGTAATATTTTTTATTAATTAAAAATGCAAAACCGCATAACCCGTTTAATTTCCGTTTAAACTCCCGCATACCGTTTAATCAGTAATCAGTGACCCTACCGACTGAATACCGCATACCACTTTTTGCCACCTTGTACCCTGGGGCACAAGGGCCGCTTGTGCTAGCTACGAGGAGGACCTGGAACCGTCGATGGCTCGAGTCGGTAGGTCTTGTGACTTGGATGTCGGTTTGGAGGATAAAGAGGATCCCCTGTGGGGGCTAATATGCCTGAGAAGGGCGAGCATGCAAGGGTGGATGTGCTTGATAGAATATGTAGATTCCCCCTCTTTTAGAGGTTCCTTCGTCAAAATTGAGATCTCCCTCTAACCTTCGATGAATACTTTGAACGACTGAGACCATATCACACAATTGTCAGTACCCTTTAACTTGATAGAGGTGCCATGCATCATCATTATGGATGTCGAGAAGAGGGATTTTGTTTCGGTAGAAGAGGTGACCATCGTGGTCAGAGGTAAAGATAACAAATATTGTCTGAGAATCACAAAGTCATGCATCAACAATCCTTAGAAGAACAAACAACGACGCCTAGAGGTGTAAGAGGCACCCGAGATGGTCTGACCAAAAGGACCAACAAAGGCCTGACCTTCATGCTATAAGGTCCTGGCAGACCTCTACAAGGCCTGACGAGCCTCGAAAGGGGTTGGCGGAGCCCTCAGGAAGTTTGCAGAGCTCTAAGGGGGCTCACGAGGCTCCTGACAGAGCCCTAGGGAAATTTATGGTGATGCCCTCCTGCAGCAATGCCCAGATGAGCTGGAGTCCCCGCCTATTTGTCAGACGAAACCCTAGACGATCCTAAGGAGCAGACGATGAAGAAGAGCCCCGCGTGCGGCCTATACCATGAGAAGGTGAGGCCCACACAAAGCTGCCGAGTGGTTTGCCCACGTATAGGACTGATAAGGTCTCGTGTACGATGGAGGACATGGTTGTTGGTGGCGAAGGGATTTACGGCACGAAACCCTGATCTAGGACCATTTCTATGATACCATGTGGAGAAAAAGAATGAGAATGAATGATTTGTTTATTCCATAGGGTCCGACGGGGTTTCTTATATAGCGTTATAAACTCTAAAGAGCAAAAATAAGAGAATTATATGGATACCCCTGAGGGGTTACAAAGCTCAATCAAATAGAACCCTAAATAATTCTAACATAGGGTTAGAGGACCCATCTTCCTGCAGCATTAACAATCTCAAACAGATCTTGCCATTATCTTACTTCCATTAACAAATCTTTGATTCGACCAACATGAATAATAATTGAACTTGGAAATAAAATGAGATCTCCTAAAATCGAGTTGCTTTGATACCACGTGTAAAAACAAAATGCGGAAGCAATAATCAGATCAAGAACAATAAGCAACGAAGAATACTCATGATTTTATGTGGAACCCTGCTCCCTAAGGAGCAGGATGAAACCACGAAAAAACACCTCAAAGGGTGGATTCTTCATTTAATTCATGAATTCCCTCAATGAATATAGGGGTATGTGACTCTTTATATAGCCCCACTAACCCACCAGAGTCCCACCAAAAGATGATGTAGGGCTAAACGTAACGGTGTGATGATTAGATCATGGAGCGATCCAATTACCCACCTAGATCATAATTCAACATTAACAAATGATGTCAATGCTTTTGCAACCACTCTTTAAATGTCAAGTCTAATTCTAATCGCACCAATAATAGATTCTTGTTGGCATTGACAACCTTAGCCTCCTTGATGCCTCCTCTTAGGATGAGACTATAGACAAGCAACCTAGGCATCATCAGCTTCCACCATGAGTCTTCAGCAACCATTCTCGCTCTGCCTCTTTCCAAGGAGGGTCTCTAACTTCCTCTTTTTCTCAAGCCCCTCTCTCCTTCTCTCATCCTCAGCCGTCTCTCCCTTATGCACCATTGTGATCAGCTCTAAAAATAGATTTAAATAATATATTTTTAAAGTTTTATTAATCTTCTTAATCCCTTCTTCCCCCCACATTGTGCATCAACGTGCTTCTCTACCAAACCATGCATTACATGTGTGCTCTCCCTTTCTTTCTTTCATCCTCATTTTTTTACCTCATACATTTTATATCCACGTCAAGAACCACAAGCAACTAACTCCTAATTCTTTACAAACTATTTATCATTCAACGTTGACTTGAACAAAGAATGATTCTATGGCAATATGTTTGACCGGTGATTAGATCGAATTTCCAAATAATTTTATATAAGCATGTAAAGTAAAGTATGTTATGGTGAAACACTTCATATATGGGAGCATGCGTAATATGGGTAGGAAACATTTGTTTACATATTGTTATTACGACTCATATTATTACAAAATATAAAGAGAAGGGACAAAAAAATGACAAAAAGACATGATATCAATGGATATGGTATACTCCCCCCAAAAGTAGATTTTAAAAAATTTGAAATGTATTTTTTCAATACGTCACCATGAATATAAGTCTTAAAATGCAAAAGAAAGTTAACCATTATTCAGATCCAATAAATGCAAATAAATAAATAAATAAATTTAGACCTTTTATTTCATAAATATCTATCATCTATATACAATAAAAATCAAGTAAATTTATAATAACATATTAATAACTTATTAATAAATGATCTGGTGGTAGTGCAGTGTGCCTACCACACAAAAGACAAGAGTTGAAATCCCTCCTTGTGGGGTTTACATTAGGTAGTCGACAACCAGCTTAGATAATAATCGGATCTTTCAACAAGGATTTGAGCAAGAATCCATATAGCAAACCCTACTTAAAGTGGGAGAAGGCTTCACTGCAAATTTATTAATAAGTTAAACAACCTAATACCCATTCCATGCATCTTCTTACAAACCCTCTAACAACACAATGACACCCACAACACGTACATAGGCGTCACATGCCTTATGTTTTCAACATAGTACTGCTCCTTTAAAGAACATCACATTCTTTTCACTCTAAATGGCACACAGTACTACCAACAACCTGCCTCAATCATGACATCTTTTGTATCTCTAATGACCTACAACCGAAAATGTCTATGCAACTAACATCAATTCTTGTTATCCCCATCAATTGCAATACCAATGATTCCCCAAACAAGAAAAGAAAAGGTGGCTTGCATCTTCCTCCTCATTCCTACAAACTAGACATGTTCAACCCAAACCTACCTCAATCTGATTTTGAAAATCATTATAATCAGCCTCTCTCATCTCACCAACCATGTATGCAACCTCCCCTTCAAGGATCCCTTGGCATTGCAAGGCTATCAGACAATCCAAGGCAATAACCATGTTGGCAACCAACACATGCTCTATTCATACGTATGGGAAATAGAAAAATCGTCTTCACCCAATGGCAGGCATCGAGAACAGGGCCCACAAATTTCACCCATTCTACCAATGCGCAATGAGTGGGGGAACGGATCCCCTGTTGTAGCAGCACCTACTATACCGCAGGGGATTCGTTGGATGGGGATCAGACGACCCTCATAGAGGCCCAGGGATAGTCGGCCCCCTATGAGGGTCATCCGATCCCCATCCAACGAATTCCCTGCGTTACAGCAGGTGTTGTAACAACAGAAGATCCTCTCTGGCCGCATATCATATATCTTCAAAATGATGATGCAAAGTAACAACGATAAACCCAATCCCACTACCTCATACGTATGGGAAACCAAGGCAATAACCATGTCGGCAACCAACACATGCTCTATTCATACGTATGGGAAATAGAAAAATCGTCTTCACCCAATGGCAGGCATCGAGAACATGGCCCACAAATTTCACCCATTCTACCAATGCGCAATGAGTGGGGGAACGGATCCCCTGTTGTAGCAGCCCCTACTATACCGCAAGGGATTCGTTGGATGGGGATCGGACGACCCTCATAGGGGCCTAGGGATAGTCGGCCCCCTATGAGGGTCATCCGATCCCCATCCAACGAATTCCCTGTGTTACAGCAAGTGTTGTAACAACAGAAGATCCTCTCTGGCCGCATATCATATATCTTCAAAATGATGATGCAAAGTAACAAAGATAAACCCAATCCCACTACCTCAAGGTCCTTGAGACAACCTCATGCCTACCGACCATGATCTGAACCATCCTTCAAAATTGCGATGCCAAACACCCCCTTCCCAAGCCAATCGTTCAACCAATATCAAATTCTTTTTCTCGTTTCCTAATTGTCATTGAAGCATCGACCTTGTAGTAGGTAGCATATATGCAAACCCTTTCCAAAATCTATAGCCCTCCATTAATGGTCCATCCCTCCCCTCTAATGAAAAGTGCTTACCGTAGCTTAAATTTACATACTGACTTTATATTCATAAAAGAATGGGTCTTAAAATAATTTAAAATTATCTACATGGATAATTCTTACATATATGAGTTTAACATGAGGGTTTTATTAGTTGTTTATTTATTGTAATGATAAGGACCAATGATTCGACATATCGGTGATATATCAGTATCGTTAGAAGGGTTTTCTATATCAAGTGTATATCAAATTCCATGATATTGCCCAATATCTCGCGAGATATTAATGAGATATCGGTAATTCATCTCATATCGGTCAAAAATTAAATATTTTAATACAAAATTTCCCAGATATCGGGCAAATATGGCTTAATATCACCTATTTTTATTTTTTTGGTCTATTTGTATGGGATTTTGCTTTTGTTTCTTCTCTCCATATTTAAAAGTTCCCCAAGGATTTCGCCCCCCCCCCCTCCGACGACGGAGATGGAACAATCCTACAATTGATCAAGGAATGAGTGCATACATATATGTTATTATGCCCAATAGCTTGTTCCTATGATATCCGATATAGCTCGCATTGTGTGTGCGTGCGTGCGCGCGCGTGTGTGTATAATATTCAATGTGATGTAAAGTTGATGTGTTGAACATTCCTCCTTGATATCACTTAGTTGTTATTGTTTTTTCTCTCAACAGTCAGCAAACATCATTGGCAGAATCAATATGTGCGATATAATGTGTATCGGTATGCTAAATACAGCTCATTCTAGCATACGAGTGTGTATTGTATGTTATTTATTGTTTTAAAATGTAGGACGATCTTAATTTGCGAAAAAATCATTTTTTGCATCATTTCCAAGATTTCCACGGATATCATCAATATATCCCTTTTCAGGATGATTTATACGATATCAATAACGATATTTCGAACCTTACGGACCATTTTCTTTGATTTTCTCGTATCATGTACTTTTTCGAGGGATTTGGTCTTTCTACTAGTGCCTTGATGAGCCATCTTTGAGAAGCAAGTTAGTATAACAAAGCAAATGATCGGAGAACAATGAACATCAGGATGACACTTGGAAATATAGTTAAAGTAATCGCAAAAGTTCTATGAACAACACGTTGCGGGATTGACTTTTTCTCGTGAAATGCCAAAAATCACATCCCCTATACCAATCACTCATCTCTTCTGAGTTTACCCCGGAGCTTTTAGCTTTTAGACTACCAAGAGCATGGATATGATCCGACTTAAACTCCATGGATGGGTCAAATGATGGGTGGTTTCTAGTAACCACACTTGCAGTTCTAGTGGATTTGATGTTGGGTCGTGATCCTTTATTACAAAAATAATACGAATTCCTCATCACTCCACCAAGACATCTAAAAATTCTAACAAGATGTGCTGGTAAGAAGCAATGATGAAAAAGGAGCTTGATTTAATAAATAAAGAAAGCCATCCATCTTTCTGCTCAGTTGACCAATTCCTCTACACCTTGAAAGATTTAAGAAAGGGGCTTATTTTATGAGACTGGAATAGTGATTGTGCTCGAATGGTTCCAGATCTCTCTTGAACTAGGCAACAAAGCTGGGGGTCTTCTTTTTAAAGCAGTATTCTATTCTATTTATTTGAGGAACGGATGCATGCAAAACATGTTGCCAGCAAGCAAAGCAACAATTGAGAATTCCAATGGTCATATTAAGGGACCTCAACTTTCATTGTTTGCCCCTTGAACTTGTTAAATTGCAACTTTGTTTTTATGCATGATTTGTGGCTTTATCTGCTTTCTACTACTACCTTTTAGCGATCATGTTTCCTCAACATCAACTCTCTTTATCACACCATTATCTAGAATGATGGTCTAAGAGAATAAGTTAATTAAAAAACTGGGAAGGGCTTACTCTCATTTTCTCCCTTCTTATACATCAGGAAGATAGATAATCTTGAAAATATTGATCATCAACTACATAAGAACCCGAGGCTGACCCATCCTCCCCCAAGCGTGATGTATTTGCCATTCACGATGCGTCGTTGCCTTATTCAAAAAATCATGGAACATGATCGACAAACAAGATTTTTGAGTGTGGAGACTTAAGTAAGGAGAGATATTCTTAGTTGTTGGTAGCAATTTTCTTACTTAAGTTCAATAATTGAAAGATATCCAAATTTTCTATGTGGTCTCATACATCACTAATTACGCAGGACCATTGCTTGAAATTTCGACAAAATTTTCATTTCACCAAGTTCGCGAAATCGGAATTGCAACACCGAAATTTGAAATAACTTCTTTGCATTTCATGATTTCGACTGAAATGGGCGAAATATCACCAACATGTTGCCGATATTTCCATTCAACAAGTCGTTGATATGCTAGCGAAATTGACATTTAAAGCCTTGCAAATGACTATTTACAGGTATCTATAACTTATATAGTTGCTCCTGATATAAACAAATCCTAAATGATTAATAAAGAAGGTCATGGTCATAAAACCCACAAATAGTTGCATCAGGCTAAGTGGCAGATTAGGATACAAGGTATCTCAAGAATAATGATCCCAACAGTGCATGCACTTGACTTCGCACAAACTTCATTTACAAATATGAACGATTATGAATATAGGAAATATGTAATTGATTATAGAGTTGCATACTCCTATATGACATGAGAGTATTATTGTAAATAAACGGAAATGTTAACTCAACATATGAGCAATATAGATGATACATTGATCCACCCTAGGAACTTTTACTTCTTATTGGTAAAAGAGAATGGAGAAGTTTCACATTTGACATTGATTGCATTCATCCTATACCGACTTAAGGCTTTCAAGCTATGCTCATAATCTAGGGCTCCCTCCTCTCACTGTCGACCTTGCTCGCTTTATTGAACTAGTGTTTGTTGGGACTCACTTCAGAAAGTGGTTCATGTGAACTATATATCATAGATGATCATTCCGGTCGTCGTGAAGTTGACACCCGTTAGTGTTTGGCTTACGTTCGCGGAAGCCTAAGAGTGGAGTTGACTACGCGAGCGAGTAAGTAGGGTGGGTTGTTTTTCATCTCAGGCGATGGGGGGATATGTCAGGTGAGGTTGCCTCCAACCTATAAAGATAGTTGCAGGGGTGCCATGGGAGTTCCAAGAATTCACATGTCTTCGACTTACGTTTTTTTTGGTTCGGCGGACACAGTCCCGACCGATAACCATGGAGAGTTGCGACTTGCGACCCCCAATGTGTTGACTTTGTTTGCATACACTTAATGTAAAGACAATGAGATGGGATTCATGGAATTTCCCTTTGTGGTTTGCGTTGGGAAAATCTACCAAGGCGGATAAATAGACTCCTTTCTCGTTGCTAAGGGAGAGCAAGAAAGGAAAGAAATTGAACCTTTTTTTCCTTTTAAGACATCAAATGATATTCTAGCGTATGTGAAGCTGAAATTGCACCTCTTTTTTAGCTAACAAGTGTCTACACTTGACTTATTTATTGATAAAGAATATTATGAAAGAAAAACATTTTTAAGCCACGTGTACACTCTTTTACCATAACAATTAAGAGTCAATATAATGTTCCCAATATTTCCCTCTCCATATTTGGCAAAATGATGCCGCGATAAATATTTCATGCATCAAAATGAGAATTTCGTGTATGCAATCCATTATGCAAAGTCTAAAAATACATGATATAGTAGCATCCCGTATAGCAAGTATTATGTCCTTTAAGAAGTTTTAAATCTTGTGCTCGTTAGTAGCGGCTTCCTTTCTATCCCGATAGACCTTAAACACTGCCATGACAATTCCACACAACAATTTGAATCCTTGCAAAAGAAAAAAGGTACCTGTAACTTTGGGGAGCATCTTGTGGCAGGTGGTGGAGGAAGAAATTTCTTCAGTAGATCATCATCCTCCCGCACTTTAATAGAAGTATCGATATTTTGACATGAATCACAAGCATCCGGCTCCTTTTCTGCAGCATTCATTGCCAAGCTAGCCTCGGATTTGATAGTCCCAGTTTGTTCATCCAACATACCCGCGGCCATCTCACCCTCCTGTGATTTGTTTTCCCATAAAAAGGTTAGTAACCTCACTCGCGAACAAGTCAGAACACGCCAAACTGAGAGGAGAATTTAGACTACCTCGGGCTCTGGGGACCACGCATTCTCGTCGTCAGCATAATCCACGAGGGCGATAGTGGCCCCTACTCCACTTCCGTGAGCCCCTGACGCCTCCGCCGCGGGAAAGAGGGCGACGGTAGGGGTTGAACGCCGCGATGACGAAGGCACGGGGACGGACGAGGGCGGCGGACGCACCGGGGAAGGGGGGAGGCTTGAGATTGGGACTGGTGGCGGGTTTGGATTCCAATCCGCATCAGGGGGCATCCTGGACGAAGCGCCGCCCAATGGAAACATCTCGGATGTGGTGGTGGGGGAAAGAGAAGGAAGAGACGTATTCACTGGATGATTCGACCGTCGCTGTGGTGGCGCGGCACCTGCGGGGAGAAGGAAGGAAGAGACGTATTCACTGGATGATTCGACCGCCGCTGTGGTGGAGCGTCGCCTGCAGGGAGAATAGAATGAAGAAGGGACGTTGTCACTGGATGATTCAAACAGAGAGAAACTCCTTCCACGATACGTTCCCGAGCCGGATTCCTAATGGAAAAAGGAGCGGTACTCTTGCAAAAGAGCACATGCTCCCCTCGTACACGGATGCAAACGGACAAAGGACGGATAGACCATGTTCGGCTAGGTCACAAACCTTCCTTTTTTTCTCTCACGTGTGATCCTCTTTACCTCTCTTTTTTAATATATTAAATAAATCATTTCTTTTTTTAATTTTTATCACGATATTAACGAATATGCAGGAAGTCTAAAAATTATTACAGAGAGATAGATGGGAGACGGGCAACAAGTTGCACCGCCGATCCCTTTTGAATAGCAAATCCAATTCTTCGAAATACAACATCTATAGATCCGGGAACCATGACATTGTTGTGCATAATTCTTTGGACCCTTTTGAGAAGCTCTACTGCTTCAGTAGCCAAAAATCTGAAGGTGTCAAAATCAAAAGGAATGAATACATGTTGATTGTCAATACATGCCTTCTCATGCTTAGCAACTTTAGCCGAGGCAGCTTTCTATGCAGCGTGTCCCGCAATAAAATCACTCTTTATCGGACTCACCAATGGAGAAACTCCAGTCAAATCAACGCATGCATGCTTCCCTCCATCCCATCCAAAAATTAAAACATCTGCTGGTCTGAGTGTTAATCTCCCCTCTTGAGGATCCGTCAAAAATTAACAGGTGCTTCTTTCTTTAAAGCAACTCCAGCATGTCCGAGTACATCATAAAGGACATCCCTTACAAAATCATGTCTATATTTAAAACCTGGGAGTTCACGACAATGAACTGCATGCTCCCCAAAAGCGTCTAAGCAAGAAACTCACCCCTAGTTTATTCTAAAAAAATAATATATTATCCCATCATATCATATAAAAAATATAAACTACTCAATTTCTACCTACTTTTTCAAACTCCAATACAATCACATCACAATAACTACTCATTTTTCCTAACTTCAATACAACCATATCACAACAAACTCACCCCTAGTTTAACCCTCTATCCAAACACCAAAACACAAAAACGGGACCCTCTACCAGTTTACCCCGGGATGACCCACATACCAAACGCACAATTATATTTTTTTCAAAATATGGATAACAAATATCTAACCGAAACTGAAAATCACACATCATATTCTTAGATATAGTACAGGGAAATGGATAATCATAATTCAAATAAGAATATTTTACAAATGAATACGAATTATTCTATGGATAATATATTTTATTGTTTAAAGTTAAAATTAATAGTTAATTAAAATAACATTATAAAAACTATAAATACAAAAGTTAAATAAAGTAATATGCTAAACGAAATAACTTTCATAATAAATAGTTAAGTAGTATAAGATATATGTTTGGGTAAATTAACAAAAGGGTCCTAACCATACCTTAATTCTCAACTAAGGGTCTTGATTTTGAGATAATATAAAAAGTGTACTAAACTTTCAACTTTATATTTTAACATCGAAATAGAAATGTTGCAGAAGTTAGCATAAGCTTGTACTTGAGATAAAAAAAGGATTGAATCATTCTGTTTTACCCTTCAAAAACAAGCCATGATTTTTTTAGGTATAATTGGGGCTCTTTTGTTCCTTACCCTTTATATTTTTCTTATTGCATTTGAAGTGACTCTTAAACGTATTATACTACATCTAGCCCTATAATAATATATTTAGATATTTGTTTAGACACACATTGTTGTATATCTGATATATGTACACAAATTAGTAACACATATAACAATATCTGCAAAAAAATATAAACTTATATATGTATTTGAGTACCCATATTCGTCAAAAAAATTCACATATATATATATATCCGCTTAAAAATAGATACGATAAAGATATATCAGTATCCGGTTGCATCCTTACATCTCGTGATTCTCAACCGAACCCCATTTTAACACCTCGTGTCACGTCTCGGACCTCGAAACATGGGGAACATTGCGGAAGCATCCCAAAATAATGAAATTTTTTCGAGTCCAAGAGCAAGACAAAAATTCAATTATCCATAAATAACTTTCAGAGTGCCATACATGATGGAAGAATAAAGGAACTTAACCAATAAATAAAAGACTTATTAAGTCTGAACTACAAAATGAAATTAAGTAGGTCTATCAATAACTCCTGTACATTAAGCTTAATGAACTAGGATAAAGCAATGACTCCTTAGTTCAACTGAGCAACCCAACCTCGTCCTCCTTTAAGCTGCAAGGTTATAAATCAGTATTAATCAAACGAATTTGATTAAGTATGCACCAATAATTTATGAGACATGCCATCATAACCATATACATTGAATAAAAAAAATACGATGACAATTCCATATGATAAGGAATATAAATCCATAAATAAGCAATGAACTATAATAATACTTTTTCAATTATGCCAATCTTCATGGGATAATGATGACGATTCGATAAATTTTCTTAAACATCACAAATTTAGTGACCATAATATCAAAATCCATATCAAATATAAATCAATACCATCTGCCGACATCGGGCATGCCGAGCTTGGATAGGAGCCGTCCCGTTCCCTTAAATCAAAATTTTTAACCTAAAACAAAAATCAATACGAGGTCTCCTATCCAAACCCCAATGCAATGGACATTAGTACCGAGTCAACCGTCGTAGCGGAAATTGTTTGGAAGTAGTGTAGGATTACCCGTCTAAAACGGTCAATTGGCAGAATTAACCGTCCGCGCGGTACCCGGCCAGGTCAAAGTCTCTAATGGACCAACAATGAACAATATCTACTCCCTCACAATGGTGGTGTCAAAACAATAATTTACTTTTCAATAAAATATTATGATTTTAAAAAAACAAATTAACCTATATATCAAAAGACAATAATGAATCCATCTATGTAACATTTAACAACTAGTCCGTAGGTAGGCATTATGGGTAAATGTCAATCTAGCGCTTGATAATCTATGGATTTAACACATAAATATAATCAAAGCATTCTAGTGATATAAAATAAAAGCAACATTCCATAACTGGTATAAAGCAATGTGGGGTATGAATGAAAATGGTATGAGACATAAATTAATGTACATACCTTGCTTGAAATTTATATGGATAGATCCTTAAGGTACTCTGTCTGTAGAAATTAGTTATCACCTAACAAAAAGGAAATATTTTAATACCAAGTACATGCCACATTACCTCCTATCCTATTACCTAGATTTTCAACCGATACATTTTTTAACAACATTGATTATCTAATTTTTTTATCAGTTCCATATTATTATTATTTTTTAACTCAATTCTTAGATCAAAGATTGAGAAAGTTTTAAATATATTACCGGTCGCTTTAACGTTACGGATGATAACTGTGTTATTGTGACTATTTTTCTTTAAATCTGTATCTTCGGTAAAAAAAATAGAAATGAAAATATGTCCTGATTTGTGTATGAAATACACCAAAAGCTTATATGAATTTATGCTATTAAAACCATATAATCTTTGTTTCATATGGGTATATTTTTAAAATGCCCTCTCATCATAGGAAAATCCAAATACGGTCCACGTCTGTATAAACATCTTTTTCTTTTTTATATAGTTCTTTGCACAAGTGTTATCCGAAATTTGTTGGAGTTGTATGAGATGTGCATTTTTACATTTGTCTTTGCTTCCCTGTTACAAAAGACAAATAGATGGAAGGTACATGGGGCACCAGAAAATAGAATAAATACTTGTGTCCCTTCTATTTTGTCATTACAATTGTGTCCCAATCTTGTTTGTAATATCACATGTGCCCCTGCAACATTAACAGTTGTGCTCCTCCGTCAATTTGGTTGTCTATTAGATGAGCCATTACGTTTGTGTGGGATGGGGTAATGCAATGCGCAAGGATTTTTGTTGAGGGAATAATGAGATATGCTTATATGCCTAGGGGTTGAGAATCTTAATACACATCCTAATTATTCAATAATCTCAAAATGATCAACGAATATAGTAAGTTAGTAGGCAATATCTGTTTAGGAATAAATTTGACAGTCTAGATCATTAACAAGGTGGGCTTAATCGGAAACTCTAAAAGCATACAAATTATCTGGGTATGCTCGCACAAGATTGAACTTATGGGGCTAATAACGTTACGACATAAATAAATCAAGTTTGATTGTATAGCAGTATAACTTGATAAAAAAGAGAAAAGGCTAATAAGAAACTATCAATAGATCTCAACGATACTCGCTCGAGAGTCCGGAAAAAAAAGAGAATTTTGAAAGAATACCTTGATGAGAGTTATGTACGGGACCTGACTCGCTCCAGATCTTTTCCTGTATCGCTCTTCGAAACTTGCGGGGTATGTGAAGCCAAACACAACGAGCAAGAAGAAGAAGAAAATAACCGGAAGGTATAGGAGGATATGGGGTCTGGAGAAGGTTTGCCGATCTTAAAAAGGCACGGATGAGACTTCTGTTAGGCCATAATCGGCATGAGATTAGGAAAAAAACAATAAAATCATGATGTCATTTTTTCCATGGACTTAGTCAAAATCACCACCATCGTTCTTTGTTTGCAATTATCCCTTTTTATTTACATGATGATTTTTGTTGCATTTTTTGTTGTTTTTTTTAAAGTAATGCTAGTTTTTTGTCGTTTCATAAGAATGGGTTTTTTTATTCATTTTATTCGCTTTCTTATTATATATATTTATTTATTTTAACACCATATACATATAATTCAGATGTTACAACCCTACCCCTCTTAAAAGAAATTTTCGTCCTCGAAATTCAAAATACATACCGAAAAGTTCGCGATACTTTTCTCGAACTCCATCTTCCAGTTTCCATGTAGCCTCTCTATCTGAGTGATTATGCCAAGAAACCTTTACCATCTTAATGGTCTTCCTTCATAATTGATGTTATTGCCGATCCACAATGTGAGAAGGACACTCTTCATATGATAAATTTTTATTAACCTCAACAGGCTCATAATGAATATGATGAGATGGATCATGAATATATTTCCGTAACATGGAGACATGGAAGACATTATGAATATGCGAATACTGAGGTGGTAGTGCAATACGGCAGGCCACTTCTCCTACCCTATCCAATGCCTCAAATGGACCAATATATCTTGGACTAAGTTTTCTTTTTGCCCAAATCTCAACACACCACGAGTTGGAGAAATCTTGAGAAAAACATGATCTCCAACTGCAAATTCTAGTTCTCTGCGACGGTTATCCGCATAGCTCTTTTTGTCTACTTTGTGCTATCAATAATCTCTTCTTGATTAGGTCGATCTTATCAGTACATTTCTGCACAAGTTCTGATCCGAGCAATCTTCTTTCACCTACCTCGCTCCAACAAAGAGGGGATCTACAAGGCCTCCCATAGAGAGCTTCATATAGAGCCATTCCAATGCTAGCCTGATAACTATTGTTACAGGCAAACTCAATAAGCGGAAGATTCTCATCCTAACTTCGAGCGTAATACAAAGAACATGCTCTAAGCATATCCTCGAGAACTTGAATAATTCTTTCAGATTGACCATCTGTCTGAAAGATGGAATACAATACTAAACTTCAGTTTTGTACCGAAAGCCTCATGAAGTTTTTTCCAAAATCTCCCGGTAAATCTTGGATCTCGATCAGAGACAATAGAGATCGGTATACCATGAAGCTTCACGATATTATTCATATACAAATTAGCTAAACTCGCAACTGATTCCTTTTTCTTCATTGGTAAGAAATGAGCAGACTTCGTCAATCTGTCCACGATCACCCATATAGCATCATAATGAGTTGCATCGGTCTTCGGAAGACCCATCACAAAATCCATGGTGATGTGTTCCCATTTCCATTTCGGAACCTCCAACTGCTCCAATAGTCCAGCTGGTCTTTGATGCTAGCTTTAATTTGCTGACACACCAAACAACGAGAAATAAATTCCGCAATTTCCTTCTTCATATTTTTCCACCAAAAAATTCCGTTGGAGATCTTTATACATCTTTGTACTTCCTGGATGTACAGTGAATTTAGAACGATGAGCTTCATCCAGAATCTCATGCTTCAACTCTTCATGCGAAGGAATCCATAAGCGATTCCTGAATCTGATGCCGCCATCTGGGGCAATGAAAAATTCTGAACTCTCTCCTTGACTCTTCTCAGCTAAAACATGGCACTCGAGATCTTCCTTTTGAGCTCTCAATATTTTCTCTACTATCACCGAATGTATCTGGATGCTAGATAAGATAATCTTGTCTCCTTCCTTGAAAGGATTCCAAGAGACCAAATCGTCAATCAACTTCCACTTTTTGATCATCAAACTTGCAGACATCGCATAGCCTTTTCGGCTCAAGGCATCTGCTACAACATTTGCTTTATCTGGATGGTAAGCAATAGAGAAATCATAGTCTTTAAGAAATTCCATCCATCTCCTTTGACGCATATTCAAAGCTTTTTGAGAAAAGATGTATTTGAGGCTTTTGTGATCAGAGAAGACCTCAAATCTCTCACAATAAAGGTAGTGACACCCGATCTTTAATGCAAACACCACAGCAACAAGCTCTAGATCATGCGTAGGATAATTCCTTTCATGAATCTTTAGCTGTCTTGAAGCATAAGCTACAACTTTTTCATTCAGCATCAACACACAACCCAAGCCATTCAGGGATGCATCAGTGTAGATGACAAAACCTCCACGACCAGAAGGTAAAGTCAAGACAGGAGCAGTGGTCAACCTTCTCTTCAATTCTTGGAAGCTGCGCTCACATGCAGAAGACTATTCAAATTTTATCCCCTTCCTGGTCAACTCGGTCAGGGGAAGTGAAATCTTTGAGAAATCACGAATGAATCTACGATAGTATCCTGCTAAACCAAGAAAGCTTCTAATTTCTGTCACGCTCTGTGGCTGCTTCCATTCAATGACTTCCTCAACCTTGGCTGGATCTACAGAAATCCCATCCTTGGAAATAATGTGCCCAAGGAACATGACCTTTTCCAACCAGAATTCACACTTGGAGAATTTAGCATAAAGTTGGTTCTGCCTCAGAGTCTCCAATACGATTCTCAAGTGCTCCTCGTGTTGCTCAACACTTTTAGAATAACACAAGAATATCATCAACAAAGACAATGACGAAGTGATCTAAGAATGGTCAAAAGACCTGATTCATAAGATCCATAAAAGCGGCAGGGGCGTTAGTCAATCCGAATGGCATCACACAAATTCATAATGCCCATAGTGTGTATGGAAAGCAGTCTTCAAGATATCTTCCTCTCGAATCCTCAATTGATGATAGTCGGATCGCAAATCAATCTTCGAGAAGACCCTTGCAGATTGGAGTTGATCAAATAAATCATCTATCCGTGGTAACGGATATTTATTCTTCACAGTCACCTGATTCAGCATTCGATAATCAATGCATAAGCGAAGTGATCCATCTTTCTTTCTAACAAATAAAATAGGTGCATCCCATTGTGACACACTAGGCCTGATAAATCCCAAGTCAAGCAACTCTTCAAATTGCTTCTTTAATTCCATTAGCTCGACAGGAGCCATGCGATATAGTACCTTGGATATTGGTACCGTTCCAGGAACTAGCTCAAAAGTGAAATCAATCTCTCGCCAAGGTGGAGGTCCAGGCAATTCTTCTGGAAAGACATCGGGAAACTCCCGAACAACGTTCAGATCAGACAATGATATGGTTGATGGCTCTATCTTAAAAATGCTAGCAAGATAGGCTTCACGCCCTTTCAAGATCATGCGATGTGCCTTCATGGCAGAAATAATACACCGCTCAGAGACGGCACCATGCCCTTTAATAACGATCCCAGGGAATTGATGGCTTGCAACGATTCACCCTTTTCTTACAGCAATCAATAATACAATGATATCGGGAAAGCCAATCCATCCCAAGGATAATATCAAAATCTGTCATCTTCATGACAATGAGGTCACTAGGTAGCTCATGACCCTCAATTATCAATGGAGCATCTTGAATATACTCAAATGCTTTTATATTTCTCCCAATAGGTGTGATAACCATTAAATCAATATCTAAAAGTTTTGGTTTAGCATTCATGCTTTTTAGTAGTGCCTCAGAAATAAAGCTATGTGTAGCACCAGTATCAAAAAGAATCTTTGCATGCAAATTATCAATAAGGAGAGTACCTTCGATGACCTTGTCTTCCTTAGCAGCATCATTCCCAGTTGTAAGAGCATAGACTCGAGCAGGAACCTTTGGCTTTTGATCTTGACCTTGAGTTGCGGAGTGCTTCCTAGGCTTCAGACAATCACGATCAAAGTGTCCTTTCTCTCCACAGTTCAGAAACTGACCATCTTGAGATAACATTCTTCAGGATGAAAACGGCGACAGAAAGAGCATTAAGGAAATCTGCTGTTTTGCCCTGGCTTGGAGGCTTGCTTCTGCTTATGAGAATTTTTTAATGATTTGTTCTTCCCGAATCGATCCTTCCGATCATTACGCGGCTTCTCCTCCTTTCTTCGCAAGAAATCTCACTCCATGGTTGTGACGCTTGTTAGAGCATCCTCCATGGTTTTCAGCATGCTAGAAAGGACCTTCAATCTCAAAGCAGGGTGAAGTCCCTCAATGAACTTCTGAGTCATCCGATACTCATCTGGACATAAGGGGAGCATACTTCAATAAACGATGAAACTTGTTGTTATATTCAGCAACATTCAGATCTCCCTGTCTAAGATTAATAAACTCTTGCTCTTTAATCAACTGCAAGTGCATCTGAATATACATTTCCGGAAGAGTTTAACAAATTCATCCCACAGAATAATCTCTCCCTTTTCAAATTTTCGCAACTAGCAGCTGGTCCAACAGCCCTTAGCAGGACCTTTCAATTAATGAGTAGCGAAGGAGACCTTGCTATGATCTGGACATCTAATTACATCAAACAGTTTTTTAATCTCCTCCAGCCATCGATCTGCTACCTCAGCATCCACTACACCTTCAAAGCTAGGCGAGTTCACCTTTAAGAATCTCTCAAAGGTGACTTCATCCCTACGCTCCAGTTGCCTTTCTCTATCAAGACGTCTCTCGCGACGTCTCTGATCCTTGTCCTTGCTCTGGTGGTGATCAGCTTGATCACGAATCAGCTGGGAGAGCTGCTCGACCGTCTTCATCAACTTGGCATTCTGTGCTGCCAAATCATGGGAGCGACGACTCCGTTTACGGTTCGAGACGGTCAACATCTATGAATAGCGACGATCAATTAGTCAGCTATTCCAAACATAATCTATAAATATTATCAGTTATCCTAAAATTGGATAATATTCCTCTGATCTTCCATTTGGCTCTGATACCACGTTGTCACGTCCCGGACCTCGAAACATGGGGAACATTGCGGAAGCATCCCAAAATAATGATTTTTTTTTGAATCCAGGAGCGAGACAAAAATTCAATTATCCATAAATAACTTTCAGAGTGCCATACATGATGGAAGAATAAAGGAACTTAACCAATAAATAAAAGACTTATCAAGTCTGAACTACAAAATGAAATTAAGTAGGTCTATCAATAACTCCCGTACATTAAGCTTAATGAACTAGGATAAAGCAATGACTCCTTAGTTTAGCTGAGCAACCTAACCTCGTCCTCCTTCAAGCTGTAAGGTTATACATCAATATTAGTCAAACGAATTTGATTAAGTATGCACCAATAATTTATGAGACATGCTATCATAAGCATATACATTGAATAAAAAATACGATGACAATTCCATATGATAAGGAATATAAATCCATAAATAAACAATGAACTATAATAATACTTTTTCAATTATGCCAATCTCCATGGGATAATGATGACGATTCGATAAATTTTCTTAAACATCACAAATTTAGTGACCATAATATCAAAATCCATATCAAATATAAATCAATACCATCTACCGACACCAGGCATCCCGAGCTTGGATAGGAGCCGTCCCGTTCCTTTAAATCAAAATTTTTAACCTAAAATAAAAATCAATACGAGGTCTCCTATCCAAACCCCCCCAATGCAATGGACATCAGTACCGAGTCAACCGTCGTAGCGGAAATTGTTTGGAAGTAGTGTAGGATTGCCCGTCTAAAACGGTCAATTGACGGAATTAACCGTCCGCGCGGTACCCGGCCAGGTCAAAGACTCTAATGGACCAACAATGAACAATATCTACTCCCTCACAATGGTGGTGTCAAAACAATAATTTACTTTTCAATAAAATATTATGATTTAAAAAAAACAAATTAACCTATATATCAAAAGATAATAATGTATCCATCTATGTAACATTTAACAACTAGTCCGTAGGTAAGCATTACGGGTAAATGTCAATCTAGCGCTTCATAATCTATGACTTTAACACATAAATATAATCAAAGCATTCTAATGATATAAAATAAAAGCAACATTACATAACTGGTATAAAGCAATGTGGGGTATAAATGAAAATGGTATGAGACATAAATTAATGTACATACCTTGCTGAAATTTATATGGATAGATCCTTAAGGTACTCCGTCTGTAGAAATTAGTTATCACCTAACATAAAGGAAATATTTTAATACCAAGTGCATGCCACATTACCTCCTATCCTATTACCCAGATTTTCAACCGATACATTTTTTAACAACATTGATTATCTAATTTTTTATCAGTTCCATATTATTGTTATTTTTTTAACTCAATTCTTAGATCAAAGATTGAGAAAGTTTTTAATATATTACCGATCGCTTTAACGTCACGGATGATAACTGTGTTATTGTGACTATTTTTCTTTAAATATGTATCTTCGGTAAAAAAAATAGAAATGAAAATATGTCCTGATTTGTGTATGAAATAACCAAAAGCTTATATAAATTTATGCTATTAAAACCATATAATCTTTGTTTCATATGGGTATATTTTTAAAATGCCCTCTCATCATAAGAAAATCCAAACACGGTCCACGTCTGTATAAACATCTTTTTCTTTTTCATATAGTTCTTTGCACAAGTGTTATCCGAAATTTGTTGGAGTTGTATGAGATGTGCATTTTTACATTTGTTTTTGCTTCCCTGTTATAAAAGACAAATAGATGGAAGGTACATGGGGCATCAGGAAATAGAATAAATACTTCTGCCCCTTCTAGATTTTGTCATTACAATTGTGTCCCAATCTTGTTTGTAATATCACGTGTGCCCCTGCAACATTAACCATTGTGCTCCTCCGTCAATTTGGTCGTCTATTAGATGAGCCATTACGTTTGTGTAGGATGGGGTGATGCAATGCGCAAGGATTTTTGTTGAGGGAATAATGAGATATGCTCATATGCCTAGGGGTTGAGAATCCTAATACACATCCTAATTATTCAATAATCTCAAAATGATCAACGAATATAGTAAGTTAGCAAGCAATATCTGTTTAGGAATAAATTTGGCAGTCTAGATCATTAACAAGGCGTTCTTAATCGGAAACTCTAAAAGCATACAAATTATCAGGGTATGCTCGCACAAGATTGAACTTATGGGGCTAATAACGTTACGACATAAATAAATCAAGTTTGATTGTATAGCACTATAACTTGATAAAAAAGAGAAAAGGCTAATCAGAAACTATCAATAGATCTCAACGATACTCGCTCGAGAGTCCGGAAAACAAAGAGAATTTCGAAAGAATACCTTGATGAGAGTTATGTACGGGACTTGACTCGCTCCTGATTTTTTCCTGTATCGCTCTTCGAAACTTGCGGGGTATGTGAAGCCAAACACAATGAGCAAGAAGAAGGAAAAAAACCGGAAGGTATAGGATGATATGGGGTCTGGAGAAGGTTTGCCGATCTTAAAAAGGCACGGATGAGACTTCTGTTAGGCCATAATCAGCATGAGATTAGGAAAAAAACAATAAAATCATGATGTCGTTTTTTTCCATGGACTTAGTCAAAATCACCATCATCGTTCTTTGTTTGCAATTATCCCTTTTTTATTTACATGATGATTTTTGTTGCATTTTTTTGTTGTTTTTTTAAAGTAATGCTAGGTTTTTTTTGTCGTTTCATAAGAATGGGTTTTTTTGAACTTTTGTTATATTTGTAAAACACCCCATATATTCATTTTATTCGGTTTCTTATTATATATATTTATTTATTTTAACACCCTATACATATAATTCAGATGTTACACCTCGCTTCCCCATTGTTGCCCTCATGTGCGTACAGATGAATGAACTAGACTGATGGCTCTTTTTTTCCACCACCTTACCTCAAAAGTCATCTCTTTAAAAACGATTTCAGCATATCATTCAACAAAATAAGAGCAGATGAGCATTCGTAAAGGAGATCTGAAAAAGAGAGTACACTGACAGGCCTAAGAAGAGAGATACAACCCACAGTCAGGGATGGGGTCACACCCCCCCGCAATGGCATGCAATCCAAAAGAGAACAGAAAGAAGCAGTTGTTTCTGTTTTAAAATGCACCACCTACGAAAAAAAACATAAAACAAGATCACAGAGCCACCACTGTCTCAGCAAGAAAGTCAGCAATTTTCGAACATATCATCCACCAATGGGGAAGGGGTGTTCAAGGCAGTCGGTGAGCCCCTGACAGATGATCAACAAAAATTTTAGTTAACGCTCAGAAATGGAATGGTAAATTACGATGAAGTAAGAAATTTACTTGACCAATGCGACAGTTGCTCTTTCTTCATTATTGAAGAACTGTCTGCAGCGTTCTTTTCAAATGAACCATCGGGTTGTATCGATATCTGCTCTCTAAGTCAAATCAGATCATGGACGTGAATTTGAATCGGTGAAAAACAAGGACCTAGAAAAATTTTCTATATTCATTGGGAGAGCTAAGGATTGAAAATTTGTTTTCGCAGAACACAGTAATGTAACACATGCCTCGAGGATTCTGATTTACTTTTGCATAGGCACACCAGTAGGGTGTATGATCTCCACATCTAACCCTTAGGTCATTTGTGCGATGTTTATTATGAAAAATCATCCAAAGGGAAAAAAACCATCAGGTGAAGGTTTTTTTCCCAAGAACGATCATGAAAAGATGATATGATACCACCGTACTGCAACCGGTTATATATTTTCTATTAAGGAGGGTAGAGTTGTAATATCTCAAATTTTGGGGGTTGTTTTGAAAATAATATTATGGCATAAAATATATGTATATATAAAATAACTATGCTGTATCATGAAAAAAAATAAAAAAATAGCAACGAGATTAAAAAACAAAACCAACGGCAAGCACCTAAAATAATAAAAAAAAGTAAACAATGAAAACGGCATAGCCGTGCAAAACTGAGAATTAAAGGAAGATAATTTGAATAAAAAAAGAAGCTATTATCCCTTGCGAGAGAGTTGCACGGATTTAATCTCACTTTCAAGTTATTTAAACAACATTCACGGGATGAGACTTGCCGCAGAGTGTTAGAGAGACGGAGAGTTAGAGAGAGAGAGAGAGGGTACGGCAACAGTTTCCTTCAGGCGATCTCGACTTTAATCCGGCCATGTTAGTCTTCATCGGTGTCGTTTCGTGTTCTGGAAAGGCCGGAGGCAAGTTGGGTAGTCGCAGATGGTTGTGGTTGTGAGGGTGAAGTCGACACATCTTTCACACCCTGAGGTATGCATCTTAACCCTTGTATTACATGTGTGTATCGAATCGTTTAAAACACCACATATATGTTCGGTGAGCATCATGATGATCGAATTTTTTTTACCTCGTACACGAATCCCTTTAATGGTTCGATATCACTATTAGGATTCATAGGATTCATGATCTTTCGATAGAATTATCGGAGCTTTGTTTGCGAATTAAATAATGTATGTTATATCTACATAAACTTGCATAGTTTAGTTCTATTAGGTAATACATGTATATTACGTTGTGAAATGAAGTCACTGTGAATCAATCATATGATACATCTTTATTTTCTGGAGATTTGTTCCCTAGACTTAAAAAAAACTCCTTATGTTCTTTTTTTTTTGTCATGATTTTCACCAAAGTCAACCATAGGTTGATCGATTTATGATGGATTTGAGAACAATAATCTGCACTCGAATTCGTCTAGTATTCATGTTATCGATATTTTAAGAGTCGTGAACCTTGCCACACCATATTTTTTAAAGATCATGTTATGCTAGTCATCAGAATATATTAGCACATCTGTTAGGCATTATTTGTAATGCTATATTGTATTTAATAACCATTGTTATATTGTCAAAAAAATGGAAGGTGGTTCATAATACACAAAATGCATGTACTAAAATTGTTAATAATGCCATTAGCATTTAAACGAAATTCGTAAGCCCCAAAAAAATATATTAATAATGATAAACTTAACAAAATATGACCATTACATCAATATAGATAATCTTCGGTGATTGGAAACTAGATAATAAGATAAGAGGTATTTAAGACAGAGCGTTAAGTTATGTTTCCTTTGTTTAGGTGATAGTTGATTTTTCGGTGACGGAGAACCTTACGGATATATCCATCTCAAAATTCAAAAATAAGGTATGTACATTAATCTATGTTTCATACCATTATCATTTATACCCCACATTTGATTTTATTAGTTGTTGCAATGGAGTTTTTATAATATCTCGTTGAACTTGTTGATTATACCTCTGTGTTACAACTTTAACTAATTAGGTGTTAAGTTAATATTTAGCCATAATGCCTATCTATTGATTAGTTGTTAAATGTTGTAGAGATAGAAACTTTATTGTCTTTTTATATATAGATTAATTTGTAAATTTCTTTATCCAAATATTTTTATTGAAAAATAATTATTGTTTTTGGCACCATCATTGTGAGGGAGTAGACATTGTTCATTGTTGGCCCATTAGAGGCTTTGACCTGGCCGGGTGCTTGACCGTTGTAGGCGGCTAATCCTACACTACTTCCAAACAATTTACCGCTACGGCGGTTGACTCAGTACTGATGTCCATTGCATTGGGGTTTGGATAGGAGGCCTCACCCCTCTTACAAATCATTTTCGCTTTCTGACCATGAAGTTTTGACGATAATTTGCCTAAAAGGGGAAGCCAGTCTTAGGATTTGAGACTGAAGGGAATCCCCAAATAATTTATTAAGAAGCTTTGAATGGAATTGTAACGCCCCGCGCTTAGGTCTCCGGTCCATTATCGAGGAAAACTGACACTGACAACTTATTGGGTCTGGCCCAATTGGAATCGTTGACAACCGCCCAAAATGCTTAAGTTCAAGTTGTCAAGTAGTAATCCCCACCACTTATAACCCACTCTCACACTTTGTGAGTTTTTAGATGTGGGACTATGTTTGGGGGTATGGGTGTTACAACCTCCCTCACTTATATTCGCAACTTCCTCGTTGCGACATAGCTCATTAGTTATTCCCAATGACAGTAGCGGCTGCACGCTCTTGGTAGCCATTTCCTCCTATCTCTTTATAGGGGTGGCTCCACCTCTCGTGTAGCCATTTCCACTATCAGAGGGAAATTGACTCTAATACCATTCGTAACGTCCCGGGCTTAGGTCCTCGGTCCGTTATCGAGGAAAACTGACTCTGACAACTTATTGGGTTCATGCCCAATTGGACCCGTTGACAACCATCCAAAATGCTTAAGCCCAGGTTGTCAAGTAGTAATCCCAACTACTTATAACCACTCCCACACTTTGTGATTTTTAGATGTGGGATTATGTTTGGGGGTATGGGTGTTACAGAAATATCTCAATATATGAGACACTCTTACTTCTCAAGAGTGGAAAGGTTTAGGCTGTGGGCAGAAGATTTTTCCACATTTATCTTCAAACCGGATATGAGAGAGAAGGTTTTAAGTATTTTACTAAGAGCCTTCAATCCCTACTTGTCGAATTTAGGAAAGAGGAAAAGATCATCTGCGAATAGGGCATTTACGATAGCAAAATCATAATTTCTAAATTTAAAATCCCTCAATAGGCCACGAGCCACAACACGGTTTAACAAGCTATCAAGAAAATTCATGGGATCTACGAAAAGAAGAGGATAACTAGGGTCATCTTGGCGAACACCTCTATGTCATTTGAAGAAACCCTTGTTCGCACCGTTTAAGTTTATTAAAAGCACGGTAGTGGATAAGTGTTAGGATCAGAGTCATATTAGGATTGAGAATCCTAATGAGATTGGATTCCTAATCCTAACAGATGAGTTGTATTCTATTTATAGTCCTATTGGGAATAGGACTATGGGGTTGTGTTTGGGCTATATAAAGAGGGGGGAGGAGGCATTGCCTCAATACCAACACCGACAAGAACAATGTAACCCCTAGAAAAAGGGGGAGGGGAGAGAAGAGAGGAAGAGATCAAGAGAACGGAGTGAGTTGTACTCGTTCTTCTTTTAGTGATCTTTCTTCTCCGGTGGTCGCGAGAGGTGACCGATCACCGTTATATCTGATTGTTCTTGTTTTCATGTGCTTCTATGATCGTGGCCGATTGCGCATCTGCATCCGTATCTGTATTCGCTTCCGTATCCAGGGATCCGGCATCCGAGAGATGACGATACTGGTGAGTCGTGTCCAATCAACTGGTATCAGAGCGGAGTTGATACCGCTTCAATGCCAACAAGTGGTTTCATAGCAGAAAGTTGGTGTCGCTTCCGTGCCCAACAAGTGGTATCGGAGCCAGATTCAATGACAGTGAAGGATACGACGTGGTGTATCAGAGCCAGGTTCAACGTTGTTGAAGGGACACGTTGTTGCGGATCAGAGCGATGTTCGACGTCGACGAGACGACGCGATGCAACATATGCGCAATCATCAGAAGCCATGATATGGTGGTCTCTTGGAATCGATCAAAGGTGTCGAAGAATTCTGCTAGCGGTGGTTGGAAGGAGATCGTGCAAGGTGGCACGTTGAGGGCATCCAGTGATGGGTGCATCACCTAGAGGTGATGAGTTCCTGCTAACGATACTTTCAGATGACAAGGATGCCGAACGAGGTGTATAAGCTCGAGGGGATGGTCGTGACAGGTGATGGAGCTCCAGTTATTCCCAGGACGAGCAGTACAATGAGAGAGCGGTAGGTTATCGGCCTCTCTGCTGCAGAAGCGCGAAAAAGGGAGAAGCGAATGCGATTCGCTTTACCAGAGGATGTCGGCACAATCTCCAGTCACGAGATATTTGTGGTGCCGCATCATGAGGTACAATGCTGAGTTGTGCGAGTGCTCGAGAGGAGGCACGTCGAGGGCGTCTAGTGACGGGTGCATCACCTAGAGTCGGTGAGTCACTGCTAACGAGACTTGCAGATGACGATGATGGCCTAGTGCAGACCCAAGACAATGAAGAGATCACGATGGAATTCAACTCAAGGGGTAGATTGTTAGGATTAGAGTCATATTAGGATTGGGAATCCTAATGAGATTGGACTCCTAATCCTAATAGTACTTGAGTTGTATTCTATTTATAGTCCTATTGGGAATAGGACTATGGGGTTGCATTTGGGCTATATAAAGAGGGGGGAGAGGAGGCATTGCCTCAACACCAACACCGACAAGAACAATGTAACCCCTAGAGAGAAAGAGGGAGGGGGAGAGAAGAGAGGAAGAGAGCGAGAGAACGGAGAGAGTTGTACTCGTTCTTCTTTTAGTGATCTTTCTTCTCCTGTGGTCGCGAGAGGTAACCGGTCACCGTTATATATGGTTTTTCTTGTTTTCATGTGCTTCTGTGATCATTGTCGATTGCGCATCTGCATATGTATATGTATCCGCTTCCGTATCTAGGGATCCGGTATCCGAGAGGTGATGATACTGGCGGGTCGTGTCCCATCAACTGGTATCAGAGCAGAGTTGATACCCCTTCTGTGCCATCTAGTGGTATCAGAGCAGAGAGTTGGTGTCGCTTCCATGACCAACAATAAGAATGTGTCAATACAAAAGGTGAATTTGCAGGGCAACCAATGGCCTCCAAACTACGAATGATAAAATCTCACTTTAAGGTATCGAATGCCTTTATAAAGTCGGTTTTGATAAGAATAGCTTTAGTTTTTTGCTCAGTCCAATAACCCAGGATCTCGGAAGCAATCCCAAGGCAGTTGTGAGTCGCACGCTTTTTCAGGAAGGCGTTATGGGTAAGGACGAATTATCTGATGTTTAGGAGCAAATCTATCCCTAAGACTTTAAAGATGATTCCATGGACATATCAATGAGACTTTAGGGCGGTAGTTTTCCATAAGCTACGTGTCTCCCTTCTTCTGTATAATAGAGATAGACGAGTGGTTTATGGATATGAGATGTGAGGCGTCAAAATCATAATGAGAAAGATGATAGAAAAGGTTTATAACATCATTTTTAAGCATATGCTATAAGGCCATAAATAATTCAATGATGATACCATAAGGGTCAGGGGCTTTACTTCTTTTAAACTTTTTAATAGCATCTTCAACTTCAGATAAAGAGAAGGGTTTTATGAGATCCTTGGGTATCTATAGAACCCACCAGGCTATGGTAAAGGTTGTAATTAAAGGGTCCACCCTTTGGTGGTCTTTAAAAGGATCTCGAAAGAAATCAGATGCAATTACAGTAATTTTATCGAGATCTGAATGAGAAATCAATTCTTTTCTTTAAAGGAGAGGATATGGTTTTTGGATTCACATCGAGGTTGTGATTATTAGAAGTTTGTTATCCCGATCCCCCTCTCAAATCAAAGAGAGCTTGGCCCTTTGATTCCAGTAATCATATTCATCTTTTAGAATGTTTTCCAGTGACCAATATCGGTAAGATAAGTTGGAAGTGTCAAGGTTAGAGAGATAAGAGGCAGTTGAGGTTATATTATCCTCCAAGAGTTTGAAGTTTTCTAATAATCTGTTTTTTCCTTTTCAATAGGAGTTATTCCGTTGATTTTCCATTTTTTGATTTCCTGCTTCAGAAGTTTTATTTTTTTACCCCATTTAGGAAAGGGGTTGTCTGAGATCAATTGAACGTTCCAGTCGATTCAACCATAATTTTTACAAAGTTCCCTTAAGTTAGAAGGTTTTGAATTTAAATGATGTGTGATGAGATTGGAGATTTTTTGCTCTCGAGATTAACTGATGATGGTCGGAGAAGGTTCTTGGGAGCTTATATAGCTCAGGGTTAGGAAAAAGAGCTAAAAAAGTTCATTTAACAAATGACTTGATCGAGAATAACTCAACTGGCTGGAGAGTTCCCCTACCAAGTGAAGGCGACATTTGGATTGGGGATCTTATATAGATACGTAGAGTTGACTCACATGTAGAAGAGTTTCAAATGGGAGTCCAAAGTCACTCTCGATAGGCGATCAGAGCACCTATCAATGAGTTTGAAGTCACCAATAAAAATTGAGGGGATCGGATGCAAGGAATGATCATTTATGAATTATAGAAAATTAGATTTTCATAGATCAAGGGGGAGGGGGACATAAATGTTAAAAATACATAAGATAAAGTTATTATTTTTCACTTGTTAAGTAAAAACCACGACAAAAGTCAACATCTTGAATGTACATACAACAAGAGAGAAATGGTCCCAAAATTATATTTTCTGAAATCAAAGCTAAACTAATTATATTTCACATTTTTTGAGGTGAATGGTCTCAACTCACATTTGTCACTTCGGACAAATGGCACGCCCTTTTGCATCAGCTAAGTGAGGGATAGGGTCAACTGGGAGAACCCTCTAACAAACCTCCTGTAGTACCCAACGAGGCCAAGGAAACTGTGGATCAATGTAACTATATTGGGCTGCTCCCAAGACACCACTATCTCTATCTTGGTGGGGTTAACTGACACCCCTGCCCCTTGAAACTGTGGCCTAAAAATGCCACCTCAAAAAGTCAGAACACATACTTGTTGTATTTGGCATACAACTGGTGCTCTCGGAATGTCTCAAGAATAGTGCAAAGTTGGGACTCATGCTCATCGTGGGAGTAGACTAGAACATTGAACACGATCACCAACCGATCTAAGTATGGACGGAAGACTCAGTTCATCAAATCCCTGAATGCGGTAGGTGCTTCATAAGTCCAAAAGGCCTAACAATGAACTCATAGTTACCATATCTAGTACAAAATGCAGACTTCATCACATTTGCATCCTTGATCCTCAGTTGGTGGTATCCTGATCGCAGTTCAATTTTGGAAAACACCGTTGATCCTTGTAACTGATCAAAGAGATCATCAATCCGTGGGAGTGGGTAACATTTCTTGACCGTTCTCCTATTCAGTTGTTTGTAGTTTATGCAGAGCCTCAAGGATCCATCCTTCTTCTTCACGAAGAGGACCGGTGCTCCCCATGGTGATGTACTGTGGCAGATGAATCCCTTCTCCAACAACTCTTGTAAATGTACTTTGAGCTCCTTGAACTCAGCATGTGCCAAACTATATGGATGATAGAGATTGGTTGTGTCTCGCAATAGCATGATCTCGAACTCTATCTCTCTCACTGGTGGTAGATCAGTTAAGTCATCTGGAAACATGTCTGGAAACTCGCGTACAAATCTAACATCCTCAATCATCTGATCCTGTACCGCTGAGTCTACTACATAGGTAAGGTAACCTACACAACCATGGATGAGGAACTGGTGTGCCCCCAAGGAGGAGATGCACTCGATCCCGCCATCATGTGTACGGCTGTCAAACTGAAATGGTAGCACTCCATGTAAATGGAAGACTATTGTCTTCCCAAAACAATCCAAGCATGTGTTGCCTCTCCAGCCAATCCATGCCTAAAATTATGTCGAAGTCCTCTAATTGAATCAATAGTAGGAAAGCGGGCATCTCGTGCCCACCTATCCACATGGCTACATCCTCCACTGCCTGGCGGATGATAAAGAATTGCCCCATGGGCCCTTGATGTAGTACAAGAAAGCAATCTCCATCATAGACTTGCCTAATGTGAGCACTATTTGATGTCAAGGAAGGAAGGTGTAGCCCATGAATCAAACAATGCATGTAAAGAAATCCCATGGGCTGAAATTATACCTCTGATGACCAATCCAGAAGTATGAGCATGCTCCTGTGTCACCGCATTTAGCTGTCCTTGTGATGGTGTGCTAGAACCTGCAGCACTCACTGTGTACTATGGGGCTCGCTGAAAGTCACGGCCTCCTCGTCTGGATCCTGATCCTTGAAACTGTTTCGAAGACTCAGCTAGTTTTCCACTCTGTACACCCGAGCTGCTTGCATGCAATGGGCATTGGGCATGAAAGTGATCCAACTTTTTGTAATGATAACACATACGACTGCCTTCCTGCGACAAGCTCCCTCCAGAAGCAAAACTCGCCCCAAGCCTACAGCTCTGTGTCCGCGTAAGGGGCAAGAAGATACTGAACCACGTCCTACTAAGGTTTGTCCCAATGTAGGGTTTGGTGTGAACTTGCTAGGTGTTGTCGTTGTTAGGTGGTGGCGACTGTCTCTACAAAACCGAGAGAAGTCCCGATGTGCAACCCTGCTAGACTGGGGTGGAGGCAACTGTGATCGATCTCCCTATAACCAGCTCTGTGTGGCCTCCCACTTCGTCACCTTCATAGAAACCTCCGTGATGGAGGTGAGGTCCAAGGTGGAAATTCTGTCATGAACCTTCTCGCGCATCCCTCGGATGAACTTCTGTAAGTTCTCCTGTGGGTAAGTTGTCATAGTAGGGGAATGGCGAGACAATTATGCATATCGGATCAGGTACTCTTTATTCATCATCGACCCTATGTTAGCTCGATGAACTCTCTCCTATGATCCTTTACCCAATGGTCCGGGTAGAACTCTACATATAATTCATCAAAGAAGACCTCCCAAGTAATGGGATCTATCAGGTGCTCCTTGGTGGCATTCCACCACCACTCTGTATACCCAACTAACGAGTACTCTACAAAAGATACCCAAGTGTCCTCGGGTGCATGTATCATCATCAGATTCTTTGCCACTTGTGTCATCCACAACTGTGCATCATCAGGGGTGGTGGTATACCATGGAAATTAACCATAATTATTTACACTGCGAATTTTATTTTCAAGACTATAAAATAATATAAAAAAGTGAAGGGGTATCTACGAAATTACCCCATTCATCGGTGGAAGGCAACGGCCGTGGTGGCACTATGTAGGCATCACTCAATCAGATTGTATGGCTCAGACCTGCATCGCTTCGTCTTGTATTAGACGGTCTGGATTAGACCTGGCACCGCTCCTTGATCGGGCGACGGAGAGGCTGTCTGGAAGAACGGGGAAGAACACTTCCCTGTTGGACATTGATCTTCAAATACTCCTAGCTCCTCCATCAACCGCTTCTCTGACAAGCCCGGAACGTTCTTGGACTCCTCCCGCGCCTGTTGGTACCGGTCAATGGTTTCCAGATCCCAACGCTAGGGATCTAGAGGTCTTTCTCGCTCAAACAACCTAGAGGTTCTAATGAGCCTCGATGCTTCACTCCATTGGCTTCTCCTGACTTAGTAACCTGTGTAATACAACACAAGGCTCGAGGTGATACTCCTCGACTCAGATTGAAGCTAAAATGCATGGAAATGGACGGAATGGAGGTGGCTCCAGCGTGCAACAGAGAGGGAGACATGATCCTTAGTACAAGTGGATGCATGGGATGAAAGAAACATCGAGGAAGGATGTGAGTGTGTCAGGGGGATCGAACACGGTTGGAAACATGGCGGAACAAAGCCATAGCTGAGAGCTCTGACGATCGAAGAATCGAAACTACGATTAAGCTAGTTATCTAATTATGAAATAAAAGGCATGAATTTAAAAACTAAGACTAAGTCTACCTAAAAAAAGGTAAAAGGTGCAGCTCGAACCTGGTTTGCATCAAGGAGCAGAGACCTCGCCGGAGCGACGCCTTGTACCGCTTCCTCTCCTCCTAGTGCCACCTCGACCTTGGATGATGCTCTCTCTGTCACTCGGAATACAAACACACGAAGCGAGGGGATTTAGGGCTCGAAGAAGGATCAAACTTGAGTTTGGAGGGAGAAGGGTTTATTTATAGACAAAGGTTTGGGCCAACTTGTAGATCAAATGGTGGCTGATTTGAAGAAGATTGATGGGATCTAAAGATCCTGCGTGAATTACGGAGATCCCAACTATAATTTCCGTTCAAGACTCAAGGCGATTCGATCATTAGATCACCAAGAGAAATGGAGAAAAATTGAGTGCTCGAGGTTCTAACAAAGGTCAGAGGTGCCATGGGCCAGTTGACCTGGGTCAACAAAAGAATGTATATGGTTGGTCCACGTGGACCAACTAGAAAAATGCAAGGCAAAAATACCTTGCTAAGTGAATAATAATTACTAAAAGAATTAATTAATTTTAGGTTATAAAATAAAAAATGTTTATTATTTTCTATAGCATTTTATTCCTATTTTTATTTTTTATGAGGTTGTCTACTACAAGTTATTATTTACATGTATAGGTATATGTATATTTACCTATATTATGCGCATTTTATTTTTATTATGTATTTTATATTTTATAATTTATACAATTAATTTATATATTTATAGATTATTTAGATATATACAAACATATTTTTATTGTATTTTCCTGATATTATTTGTATAAATAAATAATTAGATGTATTTATAATATAGGTATAACTATAGGTAATTCATCTATGTATTTTATACACTTATTTATTTTATCTCAGATTTAGTTGTTTTATTGTATTTTAAAGATGTATATATAATCTAAATAATATTTACAAAATTACAAAAAAATAAAATAATGAAAAAAAAATAAAGAATAGATAAAATGATATTTTATTCATGTATATTGTACAATATGGGTCCAAAATCTAACTTTTGCAACTTAACTCCAAATTAAGTGAAACTACCTTCATTAAATAGCTAACTAAAATATATATTCAATTAAAGGTGATTTTGATGAATTTTGAGTTTTATGGAGAATGTATGGGTCTTGAAAATTTGGATTTTGGCTTTTTATTCTGAGTGTAGAATGAACACTATATTATTTTGGCGTGAAATCAATTTTGTATTTTTCTATGTATTTTTATATACAACTTTCATGTACAAAATTTATTAGTTTGAGATATAAATACTAAAGAATAAAATAAGTCCCAAAAATGCATTATTAAAGAATAAATAATTAGGATTTTTATTATGTTTAGACCCTAATCTCCCCTAATTTATTTGTTGCTGATCCAGTCATCGTGATGCCTAGGTCTTGGGATTTAGGGTCATAAAATACCTTTGGCATTTTATTTCCTTTTCTTTCCTTTATTCTTTAATTTTGACTTTAGACTATGTATTTTATACAATATTTATACAATAAATAATTAATGTTAATTTCTGCAAAATACTGATATTTACAAGCATCTGGCTAGGAAATGAAGGACAAAATGAAAGAATAAAGGTGATGAAATGGAGATTCATCAGGAGGTTTGTTTTATGGGGTTCAACCTGGATGCGAATCCGAATATGACCCGGACCCAGTCTCGCTAAAATGATCATAACTCGGGCTCCCGAACTCAGATTTTTGTGTTCTCAGACTCGTTGGAACGGTCTTGATGAGCTTTACACGATGGATTATTCAATTATTTTTTTTAAAAAATACTGGATAAGAGCATTTTTTTAGGCAATGTTGGTTTCATTTACGAGCGGTCTCACAAAATAGAGTCAAATATGCAGGATATGCATTTCTTGATGATATTTTACGTATATAAAATATCATTTTTTAGTTTGTATTTTATTTGATTTTTTGTAGATGAATAAATGCATAAAAAAACAAACATGATGCAAAATAATATAATGGACTCAAACGTAATTTTTATGGATTTTTTATTAGTTAAGTTATGTCAGAATAAATTAGTGAAGTGAATTATATACATGTGAATCGGTCAATGGGCTCAAGTTAGAATGTCTTTTTCTTTGCTTTTCTGATTTTTTGGATTTGATTTTTATGTAATTAGTTAAAACATGAAATAAAATAAAGAATTGAAAAATAAATAAATAAAAATAGTCAAATATGTATATGAAATAAAAGGTCAAAGAACAATATTATGTATAATGCATAGTTAGGTCGCAAAATACAAATTTCCCAAATGAATTCCGATTCTTTTGTATTAGGTAGATTTGTTGATAATTAAATGTACATTAATTTAAAAGTGAGTAGAGTGAAATTGGACATTATATGTGAGGGATATCAACATTTACGATTTTTTGTCCTGAAATTAGGGTTTAGATTTATTTTAAGGGATTTTACCACACGAACACTATAAACTTTGTAAATTACCTTCTCACCTTTGAAACAACGTAACTCCCCCCTCGACCCCTAAACTTGATAACTCTTACCCCTTGAACTCTGCAGTTATTTGAAACATGTGGGGGTTCATGGGGTAATTTACAGGGCCGATGTGGTAATTACATTCTGTAAAAGGTCGTAGAGGTAATTTAACAAATTTCTATGGTTCTTGGGGGTAAAAATCCTTTATTTAAAATATATTCAAGTTAGCATTTTTAATGATTTTCATTGGTTAATGTTAGTGATATTACTCAATAGAGTTAATTTTAGGTCCTTTGGAGTTAGGATGAATTAATTAAAATGGGTGAAGTTCCGAGAGTATTTACAAATGAATATGAATGCAGAATGGAATGCTAATTTATGCAAACTACTTACAAGCACATGGATGTTAATTTTCAGATATAAACCTATGAATTCACCTAATTTCTCAGGATGGAGCTATATTTTCAACTAATTAGTGTGGTGAATCACAGATTCATCAACCTTCTATATTTAAACATTGCTTGTCCATGAGCAACTAAAAATGAGGAGGTAAAATGAGATTGGTTTCCACAACAAGATCGTGAACAAAAGATGAAAATGGAGCTCAACCTAACCTTTAGATTAATAGTTTGGTGAAACTCCTCTAAGGATTAGGATTTTAAAATCAACAATCTCCAAGTTCTACACATCATTGTACAAGTTCGGCTCAGAAGTCATCTTAGATATTTCCCCTCCCAAAGCAGACCCCATGAACATTGAACAATTACCTCTTGTGTGTGAAGGGTGTTAGCTCTCCCCATCCAAGATGCCGGACTACCTCTCCTCTGGTAACTCATCCTCGGGGAGTCAGGTATTTGCTTCTAAGTTCAGGTACGTGCTCGCTCACAATGAATATGAGGGAGAAGTCTAGAAAAGTGAGAAAAGAACAAGAGTGTGACCGGTGTAGTTACATCTCTTGTGAAGCCTGGCCAGTTTAGCCAAGTCTCCACCAGATTGCATGCTATCTAAAGCTTGGACCATTGTGGTCAATAATGTATGTTAGAATTTGGATTCTTTTAGTATGAATTGTTGTTGCACCATATTGATCTTTTTATTCCCCAATAGATATGGAATCTTTTTTTCACCCATGTTTTGGGGTCTTGGGAAAATTACGCTAGCAACCATTCCTTATCTGAAGATTTATTTCAACCCATGCCTTAGTCTTTAGATGTCTACGCTATCAGAAAAGAAACCCACACAGACTTCCAACACTCCGTCCGAGTTGAGCTAAGTGTGTAGTGCTAGAGTACAGATTAGTTCCCTATTCAAGAGTCGTACTTAGAATGAGGTGACCATGTTAGACACTAAGAGTCGAAGTATGAACATTGTTATGCAAAACTCAGAGATTTAAGTTTAGGACCTAAATATTCTGAAATCCATATTTCTTGGTGAAGTTCCTCTGAAAATTAAGTGGATTAAGGTCAACTCAAGACCACTCTCGATTTTTACTCACAACTCGGCTCAGAACCCAATGAATTTTCAATAATGCAAATGCATGATATGCCAAATTTAATGCAGATGCATGTAATGCATTTTTATTTTTCAAAGTTTTTTGTTCATTTTTTGATTTTTTTTCATCATCTACAAGCATTATACATATTTACAAGTATTTTACACATTATACATGTTTTACAAATTTCACATGTTTTACAAGAATTAACCCATGTAACTATATAAGGTGAATATTATATATGCAGACAATACAGTACAATATAGTATCGTGAAACACGAAATATGCATGTAAATGCAACTCACCTCCCTTATACTTAGCGTATGCTAGGTATAAAAGGGTGAAAATAAGAAAGGAGTGGGGTAGAAGTCGTCCACCACCCAATACTTAAGCTCTGGTCAGCCTAAGGATAGAAGAGAGAGAAAAAAGGTGTAGTCGGGGGAAAGGATGAATATAATGAGTATACACAGTGCGGGCATCGGTACTCCCTCTACTTAAGACTTTGCCTAAGTGTAGAAGCAGTATAAGGGAGCTGATGGGATCAGGAGAGAATGTACAGAGGATAAAGGAGGTTTTCGACAAACCTTCTTATGGGCATAAGGTGGGAGGGAATATTGATATGAATGATATGAAGAAGATGAAGAAGATTCCCAGCCATCGTCGGAGTCATCCTCAGAAGAATAGTATTGTATGCCATAGGTTCTCCAACTATTTTTGCTCTTTAGTTGCTCAATCAAAATATGCTTACTCTCATGGTTAACCATCTCGACCTCGGATGATGATATTCTTGTGAATATGTTGTCTGGTCAGAACTGTTTGCTTCCATGATTTACTAGAGCCTGAAGAAAAATCCTCAGAAAAATCCATGTTTATACTTATATACTTAGTCAGTTTGCTAGAACCTGAAGCATGGAGAGGAGGAGGGTTAGAGTACTCCCTTCAACTAGCAACCAGACTAGAGGGTGTGAACCCCTAAACTGAGTCCGTGAGGTGGTGGCCATTGGTTCTTCATCGGATGAATTAGGTTGTCCGTTGATCATCTCCTGTAAGGTCAATAAATGTCTCAGGTATATGATAGTGCTATAAGTTGGCTTGGTCTTTGTCGGCTCGGGTGTCAGATCACAATAATTATTAAGGAAGTCTGAAATGACTATGTCCAGATTTGGTGAACTGGATGTATGTAAGTCAGGATCATTCACTTTGGTGGCAACATGGATTGTCTCGATAGTCGACTCCTTAGGTGCTTCTTGGGTCATGTCTTGCACCGGTGGTTCTTGAGGAGAGGTCCAAACATGTGAATGGTTTGACTCTGTGGTCTCCTGTTGGTCATGGTTTCAATGTCTTGTTCAATTGTCTTCGAGTTAGGTGTGTCCTCGTGAATTTGATCATTTTGGTCTTAGTTCAGAAATTTTATGTCTTGAGTCTTACAATCGATTGTCACTATAGCAAAGGCTAAGAACGACTTTCCCAAAATAATAAGAGACTCAACTAACTCTCCTTGATGTACGATGTCCAGGAAAATAAAGTTCACTCTATGTTTGACACCTTTGGAACTTCATGATGACAGAAACAATTCCTCTCGGTCTTCTTGTGGACCGATCTAGAAATTGAACGATCGCTATAGTCTTCCTTGAGTGGACCAAGTCTGAGTTGGTCAAACACGAACTTTGGGAAGATGTTTAGGGTGGAATCATTGTATATACAAACATAAGTAAACTCGATATCCTCAATTTCATAATTAACCCTAGTCAACCGCTTAACTTTCCGGCTCTTGATTTTCTTGGTCATCACCATTGAACTGGCCATATTGATTAAATGAAATTCAGTTCTATATCATTTTGTCTTCTTGTGTGATAATCGACTCTTCACAAATATATGAAGATCAGGTACATACTCTATGGCTTTAATTATTGGAAACTCTAATATCAGTCTTTTAAAGAATGCTTCCATTTTAGTGTTGTTCATTTTTTTACTTTTTTTAATTTTTTTTTTAATTTTTTAGCTTTTCAGATAGAGTCAATATGTAGATCAGTGGTCTCGAGTGCCTGTGGTGTCTGTGTCTGAAAAGGTTACACATGACATGTCTCGGATCCACTTTGTGTGGTTCTCAATCCTCCTTGGTTGTTAATAATTTCTTTTACCATCTAGATGACATTATCAAGTTGATCGGTTAAGGCATCAACTCTTCGATTAATTAGATATATGTCATCCGCAATCATCTTGTGACTTGGAGAGGAATAACCGTACTCTTCATTCCGTAACTCTAGCATGCAATCTTGAGTCGAGTAATTGCCATTCCCTGTGGTCATGGTCTGGTCATGAGTCATATTCCTTTGACTCTGAATCTTAAGTGTGTTGTCAAATGAAAAGTGGTCCATACTCAGGAAGAAAGTCGTCCTAAGTAGGGGGTAGTTCAAACAATGAATTGTCAATCGTAATCGGGTATCATGTTCACTTTTAATTTCGATTACACTCCTTTCCATCTCGAATTGACTCACTCCATGGTATCCACATGGTATTAATTTGATTCCTAATTTGTGAGTGTTAAATAACTTAAGATCTCAACTAAAGAAGAAGTGGGGTAGTGGAGTGAGGGTGGAGGGAAAGATGGCTAGCACTCAACTCACGGAGTTTGGGTATGAATACCAATATTATGTCATCTTTGTAAATGAAGGTGGATAATGATTCATGAAATCTGATTTGCAAGTGCAATGACTTTGAACACACCTAATACCATACGTAGTGAAAACCCTCAAGTTCACCAACTTAACACAATGAAGGTTGTAAAAGTGCGATCGATTATCTTTTCAATTTTAAATCGGTGATAGAATAATCTTCGAATCTGTTACACACATGTATGTCATCCTGACGCTCAAATGTGGTTATCTTACTCCTTATCCAAAGAAGTGATCTGCCCGAGCTATCGGGTTACATCACACCCTAAAGGAGATAATAGTCGGACACATCTAATATGTCGACTATGGTCGGAAGTGAGTGATTGCAGCTCCCAAACCCGTAAGAGTCAGATCTGGAGATTTAGGGTGCAACTCCAAGGTTTTGGGATCTAACCTTACGACTATGTCCTCACCCATTCACAGTATGGAGGCAAGTACCCATGTATGAGGAAGGGGTTGCCCTCCCACAATCAATGATTTTCAAATTTTTATCTGGTTTTGATTATTCAATAGTATTTAGCAGTCCCAATTTTATAAGGTGATCACTTTCTTTGAAGTTCAAAACCAGGCATGTCTACAAAACAATCCCAATTTCCTTTTAATCCTAAGTGAGAAAACTCGGAGGAAGGAGTTAGAAAAAGATGCAATTCGATAAAACAATGATGCACACTCAAATAGAAATAATTACAATGATCCTCACAATCTTCATGCAATATGCTAAACAGAATTGAAAATTACACTAGATGCATGCACCAGAAAATCACTCCTCGACAGATAGTTCTATTAGAGAGTGAAGAATATGTTAAATTTGTCTAAATAGAATGTCTAGTGCATTTTTTAATGTGAATATGTGACATAGGAATATGAATATAATGAATAAATCCTAGTAGCTCTAACAACTGATGTGTAGTCCTAGACATACGTCAAGCACCACAAATAATAGCCCAATGGCTCGAATGTACAATTCGGGTACAAACGCGAGAACCTTAATGGGAACAATGTAAAAGAAGCAAATTATTATAAATTATTATAAAAATAAATGAATAAAACACTCTCTCTCCAGATAATTGAAAATTTTCTTCGCACCTCCTTAGTAGGCTTGGTCCACAACATCACCCGCCTTTGGTTGCTTCGAGTTGAGTCGGTCTCCGAGAAAGCCGCCCCAAGTCCACCTGGTTCCATGTATGAAAAATAAATTAACTATTAGAGAGATATACAAAATATATACAGAAAAATAAAAAAATGCTGAAAAATATGAGAGAAAATAATCACAAGAAAATTGAGGATCAGACTATCCGGAGATGGAAAATCTAAAATCTAAATTATTCAAAAATTAATCATAAATCACATACCTCCCTGATAATGGTGCCATTTTGACAAACCATGTCCCCACCCTTCTAATTAAAGAGAATAAACGTGCATTGTAGTTGGACATGAATTAGTCTATCAAAAACCACACTTAGAGAAAATATGGAAAATTAAATCTCAATGCAGACGATTTATTTATTTTACTTGGGTAACTCCTAAGGTCGACACAAGGAGGTAATATGAGGGTCTAGAATCAATTCTTAAATAATTCTGAAAATTTAGGTTTTCAAAGTAGAATAATTTATTAGTTCTTTTTGATTTTGCAATTTATATGGGTTTTATATTTAAATGATGTAATTAGTTAATTAATGAAATATAGTGCATGAATTTTACAAATATTTTAATGCAATAAATAATGTATACAATGCATGAGAATAAAATAATTAAATGTTTTTTATTAATTTTTAAATGATGATGAATGATGCAAGATAACGGATCAAGCAAGCCAATTTTGCATGTCAATTCTGAGGCCCCCTTTAATTTATTTGAGAAATGATTGATTAATAAGTTCAATTTCAGTCCCCAAATACCAAATCGATGGTCAAATTTGCACAATTGTTGATCACTAATAATCAATCACAAGGAATAAGTGTACTCGAATTATCTGAATAGACTTCCTCAATTTATTAATGATAAAAAATGTCTCCATATAATTAATTCAATGTTCTAAATGATAGAGAATTAGATAGGTCCAAATCAACATCAAGAACATAGAAATTGGAAAAAAATGCTCACGATATAAAATGCGAGTCTAGGGGTATGACTGCAATTAATATAAATAAAGATGCTATCAAAAAGACCTTATGATGGATTCTCCATGATTCTTCAAACCATGAGGCTTTCTTCTGCAATTTACCCCATGCGGGCGTACTTGTGTGATAATCAGGAAGCGGAGGGGCTAGTCTGGAAATGTCCATGGAGGGGGTTTAAATAGGAAGGGATGGTTTCAGGTTGTTGGACGGATTAAAAGAGATAACAGAGGTTGGGGTCCTACTCTGAAGGTTTTGGGATTGGGTTCTCTTGCCATTGATTGAGAATCGATAGAGGAGGAGATGAGGGTCAATGGCCCAGGAGTTAGGGATCAAAGAGGAGAGGTGTAGGTCAAGGTGGTTAGAGGAGATCAAGAGTCGTAGGGGATTGGGACTCAAAGATGGTGATTGGGTTGTTTCTTATTACATGTGATATGGAGATCGAGTGATTAGAGTCATGGAGGAGATGTATTAGCTCATGCGATGGGGATAAGGTGCATGTTGTTGGATGGAGATGGGGATAGGATTAATATGTTGCAGACGATTAGCTTGGTTTTTAGTTTCGTTTGATCGCATTGGAGAGACAAGGAGGATGGTCGTATGAGATGGAGATGATGGTGGTCGATGAGGCAGCTGAGCGAGCTCAGCCGTAGATCGGTGTTGGAGGAGATCAGTTCAAAAGGAAGGAGTTGAAAAGCAGCCATCGATGGATCTTCCATGATCAAATGGTGTAAATGGATCACATGAAGCTTACATGAGGGCCAAGTCGGGGAACTGGGAAGAAGTGTGTCATTGGATCAAATTTGATCCAACTTCCTGGAACGGGGGCACTAAAAGACAAGCGAGGTTGACTGGGGAAAGCGGGTTGACCATGGCAGTTATGGCGGACCAGTTAGTGCTTGACATGTGGAATGTTGACCTTGACACAGATATTAAAATACAAAGAGAATTAAATTAAAAATACTAAATAAACTCAAGTGCAAAATAACCAAAATGAAAAATGTAGCCCTAAATATATTTTACAGTGTTTATGAAGGACTCAAATGCAAATGGACTCAACTATGCAAGATATGCATTTATTGATGATATTTTATGCATATAAAATATTAATTTTTAGTTTTGTATTTTTATTTAGTTTTCTGTAGATGAATAAATGCATGCACAAATCAAATATGATACAAAATAGTGTAATAGACCAAAATGTAATTTTTGTAGATTTTTTATGAGTTAAGATAGGTTAGAATAAGTTAGTGAAAGGAATTATATACATGTGAATTGGTCAATGGGCTCAAGTCAGAATGTATCCTTTTTTTTAATTTTCTAATTTTTTGTATTTTGATTTTATGTAATTAGTTAAAACATGAAATGAAATAAAGAAATGAAAAAGGAATAAATAAAAAATAGTCAAAAATGTACATGAAATAATATGTCAAAGACCATTAAATTTGTACAATGCATAGTAAGGTCCCAAAATCCAAATTTCTCAAATGAACTTTGATTCTTTTGAATTTGGTCTTGATTTATAGATAATTGAATATGCATTAATTTAAAAGTGAGTAGAGTGAAATTGGACATTGTATGTGAGGGATATCAATATTTTACGGCCTTTTATCCTGAAATTAGGGTTTGGGTTTTTTTTTCAAATATATTTAAATTAGTATTCTTAGGATTTTTCTTTGGTTAATGTTAGTGATATTTACTTAATAGAGTTACTCTTAGGTCAATTGGATTTAGGATGAATTAAATAAAATAGATGAAGTTGGGAGAACATTTACAATTGAATATGAATGCCGAATGGAAAGCTAATTTATGCAAATTACTTACAAGTGTGTGGATGTTAATTTTCAAATATAAACATATTAATGCACCAATTTCTCAGGACGAAGCTCCATTTTCAGGTAATTAGTGTGATGAATCACATGTTCATCAAGGATTTAACGAAGAAGGTTGAGAGGGATGTCGTTTTACACCAGAGTGAGGGTGTGTAGCCATGTATATGGATGGTTGGTAAATGGAGAAGAATCGCGGGTGGGGAGGTTGCCGTATGTGAAGCGGAGCGGGCAAGGGTTTACGATGATTGTGACCGTCAAATCTTGTGATCATACGTCTAGGATGGAGGCGGGTATGGATGAAAAAAAACCATTTGATCAAATGATCAAACGACTAAGAATGGAGGCACTAGAGGGGAGGCAATCATGTCGCATGGCACACCCAAAGGCGGTCATGTGGCTCATGAGAAAAATATAAATGTAAAATAAAAGACCGATCAACATGAAATATAAAATGATATCAAATAAAAAGGTGTTTAATATGAAAATTGTGTATCTTTTTGAGATCTGCAACTTTCATGAAAAACTCAAAACCTAAATACATCATATATATACAAATATTATTTTTGTAGGTATAAAAATACCATTTTAATTGTTTTGCTTATTGTTTTGGCATTTTTGATAGGACTACATTTATAATAAAATGTACATCATCAGCTAATTTTTAGAGGCTTTATAGATTAATAAAAATCACATAAAATTCAAGGCACATGAACTTAAATATGTGCAATATATATAATTAGTTTTGAGTCTTCATTTATTTGCATTAATTAACACTATTTACATATATAATGCATATTGTTAATTAAATTAATTAAGGGGTTTATTTATGGATTTGGTTTAGATAGAGGGCTAAGATACCAATATAGTGATGATGAATCTAGGATCCATCAGACTATAAGCCCACCGAGCTTCATCGCAGTAGCTATGTGATTCAAGGAAATGATTGGACATGAGCTTTGAGCTCCTAGAAGAGTACCAAATCTCTTTCTTAATTAAGATGAATTACTATACCATTGAATTGTAGGCACTTCAAAAACCACAGACATCTATGTTCCATTCAATGCAGCACCGTCAATTTATTTTTTACTCGGGCAAGCCTAAGGTTGAACACCATGAGGCAAATGTTGGCTCAGTTTTCAAGTCAAGACAAACAATTGATTCGGCTTTGAGAGAAGTGTTTTTTATGATTTTTATGCAAAAAAAATGCAAAATGAAAATGAATTGTGATTCGGAACCAAGTTAATACCTTATAAGGGTATTTTTGCAAATCAAGTTTTCTAGCTTAAATCAAAATGTACAATGGGAGAATTTTTTTAGAGGGGTAAAATATAATTAAATTATTTTAACACATTTTTTTTTATATTTTAAGAAAATGAGTTTAAATGAAATTAAATAATATGCAAAACCTAAGACAAATGAATAGCAGTTAAATTCCTAAATATATAGAAAATACGAAATAGTGCAATTTCGCAAATGGGTATTGTTTCTAGACATGGAATATTAATATCTACATGAAATGTATTTTTTTAAAATTTTTTAATGATTTAATACGCATGCATGAAGAGTGATTCTCTTTTTACATTTTTATGCAATTTTTCACTTAAATTGAATGCAACAATTATAGAATTTTTAGAAGAAGTAAATATGATCAAATGCACCTATTGTGAATTTTTTTAGACCCCAATTTTTTTGAATTTGTTACCAAATCAGAGCAATTTTTAGAAACTTAATTTTAATAAATCAACAAATGAATATCAAACCGACCCAAAAATATACCAAGCAGAGTTTTTAAAGAGGAATCCAAGAAATTTTGAATTTTGATAAAATAAGATTCGTAGAGTTTTTAAAGAGGAATCCAAGAAATTTTGAATTTTTATAAAATAAGATTCATGAATATAATTAAAATCAACTACTAAAAAAAGATACAGTTTATTAAAGGACCAATGACATGTTCTAAATCTTGCTCACAAGTAATATGCTAATAGTTGCTAAAATAAATAAACAAATCAGATAATACTTCTAATAATTTTTTGGAGAGGAGGATGTCCTTCTTCCTCCGCTCTCCTGCTTTTCTAAAAGAGTCCCACTGGTGATGGAACTCACCTAGCTAGCCAAAAGTCCTCGCCCCGCTTATAGAAATATGGGCAGCCTATTCGGATTCAGTTGGCTTCGGATTGGTATGAGGATTCAAAATCTTCTATCAAAGAGCAGAAAAGATCGTAGTGAAAAAGATATAGCACTTGTCGAGATCAAAGGTCTCAAGCATGTCGATATGTTCCTTGTTGTCGAAAATTTCTCCAAATTAGTGGGAATCACAAAAGAGAGCAACCTGTTTGTATAGGGGCTTGATAACGAGGTATTGGAGAGCTTACCAGAACTTGTCTACTCGACACCAAAAAAGGGAATTTCTCTGTCACACGATGGATGTGACTCGATAGATGAATAGGCATTGATCATGTTAAAGAAAACATGCAATGACCATGCCACTATCTATTAATTTTGTCCGAGAAGCATCTCTTTGATCTTCCGCATAAATGTTTCTAGGTAGCATAAATAATCAATGAATACAATCATTAATTTTTGGGCATTTTCAGAGTTAATAATGTATTTAATATGATTTTTCAGAGCATAAAAATGACGAACTGCAGGTAATTTCACCAAGAAAAAACAATTAAAATATTCAATGATAGATAATTAATTGATTATCAACACGAAATTTTAGAAATCCATCCATCCCATCTATTACTATATATTAAAGAGGGGCATCAGACCCTCAATAATTAATTTTTGTTTAATTTTTATTTACAACATTCCCTTTTTACCCTTGGGTTTTTAATAGCATTCTGCATGACCCTTTCCATAGCGGCCCATGAGCGAGAGTATCATCCGACCAGTGACACTTCAATATAAAGGAGAGGTAGTCCTCCACGTCTTCGTAGTTGATGCTATAATCATCTCAGCACCAGCTATAAAGCTCGACCCGACCTGCACATATATAAATATAGGTTTAAAAATTATAATTTTAGATGCATTTAATATAATATACTTCAAGTTTTTATTTTATGTTATCAATATTACATCTTATTTTATAGTTTACATGCAAAGTAGCACATATTATGGTTACTTGAATTTAGAAAGATTGGATGTTGCTAAGAGACTTAATTATCTCCATAAATTTGATTAAAAAACTAAAAAAATACTTTACATTCGGTCCATGGGCCAGCCCGACCCGATCCAAACTTGGACTGGGCTTAGGCCTTGAAGTATGGCCCGTGGATCGGGCCGGGCCGAGCCTTGGACAAAGGGTTTTAGAACGTCGGTCCATTCGGCCCGGCCCATGGCCCTGCCCGATCCGCACTTTGGCCAGGTCTAGCACCAACTTATCAAAAAATGTCAAAGATCTCTATTTTACCTGCTATTAGATGAAAGCAACCATTGGATATGTCTGGATACGAGATAAAATCTATTTATTTATAGGATAAAAATATACATATTCGTATTTTTTAGAATTGAGCAATCATGTTACAGTATAACATAATATAGTATATTCATAGGAGAGTGGGGCTCCAACATTGTGTACTCACTAAAAGATAGTACGAGCAAAAGTATGTGTATACAATGTTCTATATTATAATGTATTATCATGAAGGGTTTTTGTTGTGCAAGCATGACATGGTATAGATTCCTCTCCTTCATTTTGAACCGCGTTGCAATTGTGTTCATATCAGGATATACTATAATACAAACAACTCATGCATCCTATATGCGAGGAGTACACATCCACTTCCTATAGCTTAGAGAAAATTTTATCATCTTTTATCGTAGAATGATATAAGGGGTACTACATTGTGCTCTCATCTATTGTTTTATGCATCATATATAAGGAGTACCTTGAGCATGACTTTGTTAAAATAAGAGTAAACTTAAGGTTAGAAACACCAGATTTGTGTAAAATTTGACAAAATTGTAGAGCATTAATCATAGATGCGTTTCGATTTTGAAAATGAAATTTGTAAAAAGAAAGTTTAAGGTTACAACATACTCTACTTAAACTTTTGCTACCCTCATAGTGATGAAATTTTGTTAAAATATTTGATTTTGATTTATTTTAGTTTTGTCTACGTTTTTAGCGCTTAATTGCGCATCTTTTTAGGTTAGTGGAATGAAACTCTCATATATTTCTTTAAAAAGTAAGTATAAGCTTCATACATTTCATTGGAAAAAAATATTGTATTGTGATACAAGGACAACCTATGGGAAGAAAATACATATAATCTTGAATTTTACGAATTATAACGTCACAAAACTACATGTAACATCTCATACGGAGCTTAACATATAATACTCACAATATGTGAGAGTAAGTTTAAAATTGGAGGAAATTACTTGCCAACTTCGACTTAAGCATTTTATGTGGTTGTTATCAGGTCCATTTGGAAATGATCCCAACAAGTTGTCGGGGCCAATTTTCAATAATAATGATACATGGATATAAGCATGTGATATTACAAATTTTATCAAAGAGGTCAGGTTTCCAGTGACAATGTAAATAAAGGATTATCCTACTGCAAAGAGATAGGAGGAAAAAACTACCGTAGCGTGCTACCACCATTATTACTTTTAATAAGTCATGAGAAATGATACCTGAAAACTTGTCTTAAGTAATGTGGGTGGTTGTCAACGACTATAGTAAGGTCCAAAGTCAACACTATTTTTCCTTCACAATAGTTTGGTGATCTAATCCCATGATGTTAATTATACTACAAGAGTAGAAGCATATATCTCTGAGGAGATCGTTGGTGGAAGTGACACAGAAGAACAGTCTCGGGTGCGGAGGCATTGCCCATCTAGATTCAAGCATATCAACACTTGAATGTATGATGCCAACACGTCAACTCATAGGATGAGGTTAGTTGCAAAAACTATGATAATGTGATATAAGAAGAAATTAAGTATAAGTTACTATTGATCGATCTTACAGATAGATGATCTTTACAATTAAACAAAAATAATGAACCTATATCAGTGAATTATTTCATAATTTATTTTTATATCTTCTAATGTAAAAAAATCAATAAATTATTACTATTATATGTCCCATTTGCAAGGAACCTGACAATTGTTGCCTATGCAAAGAACGGGTCTCCAGTAGTTAACATATTAAACATGAGGTCTTGCCCCCACCCATTAATTTCAACCCCGTAAATGTCGATTTTGCCCTCACAATCCCCTATCTCTTCTCGTCATCTTGGAAATGCCCAATTCCAGAAATCCCCTCGCCTGCCTATCCACCACCAAGGAAACCCTACATCCTGTCGACGGCTTCGCCTCCCTCCCCCACCGACATAAGAACGCCACCTCCGGTCCTCCCTCCGCTCCCCCAGCCCCGCCTCCACACCGCCTACATCATCCTCTGATGACATCTAGAGTCGCTTATGCCAAACCCTTGGATCTCCGATCTCGAAATCTCCCCCTTTCTCCACCCCGTATGCACGGCTCCCCTCCAACTCCGAACCCTGCCACCAACCCGTTTTCCCTCCTCCAAGTCCGCCTCTACAGCTCCTCCCCTTCTCGTCGCACCATCGTGGATGATGGCTACAAGACCGAAGCTAAAACTCCAAATCTAGGGACGGCCTCAACTTGGGCTTCCTCTTCCAACGAACAGAACTCCCACCTTCCTCCACCGCGATGGCTCGAGCTCCAAACATTGACCCCGAACCACTGACTTTCAACTACTTTTTGGATTAAAAAAACTGCGAATTTATTGTCATATATGTTAATGACGAGTAAAATTGGGAGCAGCCCTCTTCTTCATCACATCTCCCTGTTCTCTCGACCCTAGGAATCCAGGATGGAACACAATCACATTCCATAGAACTACCGCCATAGTTGCCCGTCCCTTCCTCGCATACCCGCTCCAGTGATGACGTCTCTGCCGCTAAGGATCACCTGGAGATCTACATGTAGGATCCCCCTCGACCAGCTCTCGAGCCACATTTGGATCGTCCAGCTCCATGTCTCCTCTTGTGTAGGGTGTAAACAGACCAAACCTTAGCGAACCTATATTTTTTAGATTCGGTTCGTTATTTAATCAAGCCTAAACTCGTGTTCAGGTCGGTTCATTTATTTTCGAACCGAGTCTGAATCGAACCTCTTTTTAATCGAATCGAACCTAAGCGAATATCGAACTTGATAATTCTCTAAAAAGAGGGAGTGAAAAAAAGAGAAATGAAAAAAATGTGTGTGTCTATAATTAGAATAAACGTTCATTCAGTTTTTTTCTTCATCTAACTCATCTTCATCTTTTGAGAAATTAGATTAATAAGGATTCGTCTCTTTGATAAAAGTTCACTTATAATATATTTTTATATCTGTTCAGATGAGGATAAGGATTAATGTGGGGGCATGCGATAAGTAAGGTTTATTCTTGTTCTGTTCATTTGAGGATAACAAAGGGAAAAGTACTAGACATATAGATGATCGATGGTGTAACCATGATGTGACTATTTATTTTGGAATAATTTATACCGAAATAAACCTACTTATTTCGTAAATATTCAGTTATCTCTAGACAAAGTTTACTTATCTTGGGGCAAAATTCACTTATCTCAAAATAAGGTCCACTTCTGCGGATAAGGATTTGTAAATATGTATGTGTGTGTGTTTATCGAGCATTTAACGAATTGAACCTGAGCGAACCTATGATTTTTTAAGTTCGGCTATCTTATTTCCGAACCCGTTGGTGGAAAGCTCTCAAATGATTAATGGTATCTCCCATTGTGGGGAGATTCAAATTTATTTGAATGGATTTTTGGAAACTCCAACCAACACGTTGGTATTTCCAATCAAAAAGATTGTGGGTGCTGATGGGGAATTTGGAGCCGCTCCATCTTCCGGTCCTGACGGAGAAATTGGAAAGGCACGCCCTTGCTCTGCATGACCTGTCAGCCCTGGTGGCATTTGGGTTGGCTCATTTTCGATCTAACCACATCCGGATCCACTAACAGATCCTCTTGCCATTGAAATTCTGGTTTTGTCCGAATCTAGAGTACCCAAGAAGGCTTACACAGAAACCATGTGCAGGATGGCCTCTTGACCGACGCGCCTACACCTCCTGCGGTGTCGGCTCTGTCGGTAGACTCGACTCGACAACTAGAAAGAACGTCTCCTTCAGTTGTTCTGCTTCTGTTGCCCTCTGTTTGCAACAAGATTGCTCCTCGCAGGGAACAGATATCTATGCCTTTTCTACCTGATGTGGTCACAACTGTTAGTGCAGATACATGTTTGAACCACATTGACGAAACGAGCACTTTGGAGAATGCTTTTCTGTATGGGCAACCCTCATCATCTTTGCTAGAACTGCAGGCAACTGCTCGTCTTCAGACTCAATTCCGCCAGGCTTTGAGATAAATAGGGGACACAAACGATATAGACCTCGAAACAAAGGAAGAGGACAAGATCAGACTTTATCAGAGAGAAAGGCAAAAGTGGCACAAGTGGCTGGTGTGGTGAAGGTTGCGGGCAACAATCAGTTATCTAAATGAAGATCCTAACGTGGAATGTTAGGGGTCTGGATGACCAAGAAAAATGGCGGATGCTTGTCTCCCGCCTCTCCGAATGGTGTTGTGATATTATCCTTTTGCAAGAAACAAAGCTTACTTCTTGTCCTCAACTATCATGGAGTTCGATGGGGGCAGCTGCCATCTCTGGCTACAGAACTCTATATGCTGTCAGAGCTTCGGGGGGGGGGGGGGGGGGGGGGGTGCTGGTCGCAACGAAGGAGCCTCGTTTCACGATCTGTTGTGAAATCAAGGGTGGACATGTTCTCACGACCCTGTTGAAGAATACCTTGACGGGCATGTTATTGGCATTCTCTAGTGTCTATGGCCCATGCTCCCACTCTCTGAGGGATGAGCTTTGGGCTGACATCCGCGACACGCGTCTCGCTTTTTCCGGGAGTGGCATAGATTTTGGGCGGTGATTTCAATGTTTCTCTTCTCTCTTCGGATCGCCCACGTTCTCGTGGGGGGCAGGATCTAGGCACTTCTTTGTTTGCGGATTTGGTTCATGAGCTGGAGCTTGAGGTTATTGATGCGTCTGGTACAAAATACACCTGGAGGAGTTCGAGATCTCTTCCCGTATTGATCGTTTCCTTGTCTCACAAGAGCTCATGAGCGAGTTTCCACTACCTCATGCACCTTTAGGTCGCGCACTAGGTCGGACACACTCCCCTAATTTGGGACTCCGGAGATGAATTGTGCAACGAGGCTTCTTCATATTTGAACGTTTGGCTACATGAGGGAAATTTCAGAGATCTTGTTTACAACATTTGGCCCTCTATCATTGTCTCAGGTCGGTTACATCTTGTTTTGGCCTAGAAACTTTGTATTCATCGTAAGTATCTTTGTGCCTTCAAGAAAGAGTCTAGACTTATGAGATTGGTGAGTCACTTGGAGGCTGAGGCTGAAGTCCGTAGGATTGATAGTGCGGAGGATGATAGAGAACTACTCCATGATGAGATTTCCTTGCGAGCTGATGCACTGAAGATCATTGTAGAGGAGGACAAGAAAAGGGTTATAGAATGGAGGCAGCGGTCTAGGCAATATTGGCTTAGGGAGAGTGATATAAAGACTGCATATTTTTCACCGGATGGCCAGCGGAAGACGTTGCTTTAGTATGCTAAAATCGATAGTGGTGAATGGTGTTAGAGCGGAAGGCAACAATGATA